>JAKTUE010000099.1:0-15349 GCA_030556525.1 Wickerhamomyces quercuum
TTTTTCCCCATTTACCTTTTTTTTTTTTCCCGTTTTTTTTTTTCTCGAATATTTCCCCTTTAGGAAAACTTTTTGTTTTTTACCCCTCAAAAAAAAAAAAAAAAAAAAAAACACCAGAAAACCAAAAAAAATTCGACGAGCAGAAGCCCAAAAAAGACGTCAAACAACAGAAGAAAAAACAGTCCAGAAATGCAGGCTCCCGTTGTTTTTATGAGTGAGTTACCCATCCAAACGGCTTTGTTGGTCCGATTTGGCCCAGATTCCTTTTTTCAAACGCGTCCAAATGACTAACAGTCTCCAGACACCTCTTCAGAGAGACAAACAGGTCGCGAGGCCCAGATCTCTAACATCACCGCTGCAAAGGCCGTCTCAGACATCATCAGAACGTGTCTGGGCCCCAAGGCCATGCTCAAGATGCTGCTCGACCCAATGGGTGGTATCGTCTTGACGAATGATGGACATGCAATCTTGAGAGAAATCGATGTTGCGCATCCTGCTGCCAGATCCATGATCGAATTGAGTAGAACACAAGACGAAGAGGTTGGTGATGGTACCACTACCGTGATCATCCTAGCTGGTGAGATCCTCGCACAGGCCTTCCCATATATTGAGAGAAACATCCATCCAGTCATAATCATCCAGGCTTTGAAACAAGCTTTGAGTGATGCCCTGGAGATCATCCATGAAGTCTCAAGACCGATCGATATTGATAACGAGGAAGCCATGATCAAACTGATTGGTGCCTCAATTGGTACCAAATATATCAACAAATGGTCGGATCTCATGTGCAGATTGTCCTTGAAAGCCGTTAAAACTGTTTTGATTCAACAAGGTGATCATAAAGAAATTGATATCAAGAGATATGCTAGAGTTGAAAAAATCCCAGGTGGTGAAATCGAAGATAGCGAAGTTCTTAATGGTATTCTATTAAACAAAGACGTTACCCATCCAAAAATGAGAAGATACATAGAAAATCCAAGAGTTGTATTATTGGATTGTCCATTAGAATACAAAAAAGGTGAATCTCAAACAAATATCGAAATCACCAAAGAAGATGATTGGAATAGAATCTTACAGATTGAAGAAGAACAAGTTAAAGAAATGTGTGAAACTTTATTAAGTTTCAAACCTGATTTAGTCATTACTGAAAAAGGGGTTTCAGATTTAGCACAACATTATTTATTAAAAGGTGGTGTTTCAACTTTAAGAAGAACAAAAAAATCAGATAATAATAGAATTTCAAGAGCAACTGGTGCCACCATCGTCAACAGAATCGAAGATTTACGTGAATCAGACATTGGTACCAAATGTGGATTATTCAAAGTTGAATTGATTGGTGATGAATATTTCTCATTTTTAACAGAATGTTCAAACCCGTTGGCTTGTACCATTGTTCTAAGAGGCCCTTCTAAGGATATATTGAACGAAATTGAAAGAAATTTACAAGATGCCATGGCTGTCACGCGTAATGTGATATTCGAACCAAGTTTATCCCCTGGTGGTGGTGCCACTGAGATGGCGGTTTCTGTGAAACTAAGTGAGAAGGCTAAAACTATTGAAGGTGTTCAACAATGGCCATATCAAGCTGTTGCTGATGCTTTTGAAGTAATTCCAAGAACATTGATTCAAAACGCTGGTGGAAATCCTATTAGGATCCTAGCACAGTTGAGAGCTAAACATGCAAAGGGAGAATACACTTATGGTATTGATGGTGAGAATGGTAAAGTTGTTGACATGAATTCATACGGTATCTGGGAACCAGAGGTTATTAAACAACAGAGTATAAAGACAGCTATTGAGAGTGCTTGTTTGTTATTAAGAGTCGATGATATTGTGAGTGGAGTTCGTAAACAAGCAGCAGAATAGAGGTATTAAGTGTATAGATAAAGAAACATTCTATTCGTCATCAACATCAATATCACCTTCTTCATCTTTTAGTGGGAAATACTTGTTTATGATCTCCAGTATTTCGTAGGATTGTTCTTCTGAAAATCGTTGGTCGCATTCTTCCACGATGGAGTACAGAGTCACCAGAGAATGAGGAACAGAGTTTATGATTTGTAGTTTCTCAATCTTTTCAAGTTCAAATTTGGATAGATCAGCCATCAAATTGGTGATTGTCTTGACCGACTGATCCTGAATGCCATTTTTTATCAGGTATGCCGTGACTGTTGTTGTGATGCTCTCTAGATCTGGGTTGTGGGTTCTCTTGCCCTGTCTCTTATTGCCCGTTGTTAATGTATCTTGTTTGACCCAATTGTTCTGTATCTGGATGTCATTTAAGTGTTCAAACACCTCATAATTTGAGAGTATCTTCTCTCTTGGCACCTCGGTCTTTGGGTAGTGTTAGTGATGCAGATAACTGTGAGTGGTCATTCACGATGTAACGTACCTTCATGGGCTTTTTATCTCTTGATCTGTTGCTCTTCTTTTGGTATCTTACTTCTTCTTCTTCTTCTTCTTCTTCTTCAGATGAGTTCTCACTGAAAAAAATCAAAACGTCTGATGAATAATCACTTACATAAACAAACAACCCATAAACTGCTCGATTAGGAAGTTATCCGGAAAAGGCAGGTGCTCATGCGATAAGTCGTCTCAACCACGTGCAACCTTTTGTACTCTCAAACTATCACCAGTGAATCGTCTCAGGGCACAACAAAAAGGCAGCAGTTTCCTCGAATTTTCTCTTTTACCTTTTAAGCGACTCTCACGAAGAGTAACAATGAAGTTCGGGGAGCACCTCAAGAGCTCGCTCATCAGAGACTACAACTTCTACTACATTGCTTATGACGACCTGAAGAAAGAGCTGAAGACAGGACTCAGGGCAAACAGCGACATATGGACAAACCAGCTGGAAGAATCCTTTCTGATCTCGCTGGAAGCAGAGCTGGACAAGGTTTACACGTTCCAGAAGGTGAAGTCAGGTGAGATCTCGCGCAGAATCAAAGGTGCTGAGGCTAATGTGACTGCTGTTATTGGTGCAATTGACACTGGGGAACCTCCGTTGGAACAGGATTTTGAAGACTTGGAAGAGGAATTGAGTGATATCATCGCCGATGTCCACGACTTGGCCAAGTTCACCAGACTTAATTACACCGGTTTCCAGAAGATCATCAAGAAACATGACAAACAAACAGGATGGAACTTGAAACCTGTTTTCCAAGTGAGACTGGACGCAAAACCGTTCTTCAAGGACAACTATGATTCCTCTGTTGTCAAGTTGTCTGGGTTATATGATCTTGTTAGAACAAGAGGAAACCCAGTGAAAGGTGATTCATCTGCCGGTGGTGGCCAACAGAACTTTGTGCGTCAAACCACCAAGTACTGGGTTCATCCAGACAACATCACCGAGGTGAAGCTTATCATATTGAAGCATCTTCCTGTGCTGGTTTTCAATACAAACAAGGAGTTTGAAATAGAGGACTCTGCTATCACCTCAATCTATTATGATAACGAGAATCTAGATCTCTACTACGGTAGATTAAGAAAAGATGAAGGGGCCGAGGCCCATAGACTGAGGTGGTATGGTGGTATGTCATCAGACACCATTTTTGTTGAAAGAAAAACGCATAGAGAAGATTGGACTGGTGAGAAGTCTGTCAAGGCTAGATTCCCATTGAAAGAGAGACATGTGAATGCATTCATGAAGGGTGAGTACACCGTTCCACAAGCTTTTGAGAAGATGAGAAAAGACGGTAAGAAATCATTGAAGGAGATTGAAAACTTGGAAGCATTAGCCATGGAAACCCAGTACACAGTGTTGAAAAAGAGACTTAGACCAGTTGTGAGATCCTTCTACAACAGAACAGCTTTTCAACTACCCGGTGATGCAAGAGTGCGTATTTCTCTAGATACCGAATTGACTATGGTCAGAGAGGACAATTTTGATGGTAATGATAGAACCAAGGGTAACTGGAGAAGAATGGACATTGGTGTTGATTGGCCTTTCAACCAGTTGTCTCCAAAAGATGTTGAAAGATTTCCCTATGCAGTGTTAGAGGTGAAGTTACAAACCCAACTGGGTCAAGAACCCCCAGAATGGGTCAGAAATTTGATTTCATCTCATCTCGTTGAGGCAGTTCCAAAGTTTTCCAAGTTCATCCACGGTGTTGCTACGCTATTACCAGAGAGAATTGACTTGATTCCATTTTGGTTACCTCAAATGGATGTTGATATCAGAAAGCCGGCGCTCAGAAATGAGATTGGAATCCACAGAGCTAATAATGGCTCAAACACAAACACATCTAGTGGTGAATATATGGACGAAGAAGAGCTTGTTGGCTCTGGATTCGGGGCCGTCACTTCCAGCTCTACTGGTGCTCCAAATGTATCAGGAACCAGTGAAAATGCTCCATTGTTGACAAACGGTTCTCAACAACAACAGCCTAAGCCATCAGGAAATCCCTTTGTGGAATTTTACCACAGTGCAGTCAGAAGAGCCGAGGACTGGTTTACAGATGAGAATGTCTACAAGGTTCCACGAGACACTGTTTTTGAGTCCAAATTTGTTGCACCACCAGGCAAAACTATCTGCGTTCCGGTAAGAGTGGAACCTAAGGTGTACTTTGCGACTGAAAGAACGTTCCTGAGCTGGCTATCCATTGCTTTGGTTCTCAGTGCCACTACCACATCGCTGTTAAGTTATGGCGATAAGGTTTCCTTAGCTGCCTCGGTCGGATTCTTTTTGACCACAGCTGTCACCATTGTGTACGCTACGATCATGTACATGTGGAGGGTCATCAACATAAGATCAAAAGTTGTTGCCAACTACGACGACAAGTACGGTCCTACTGGTATCTGTGCTTGTTTGGCGCTGTCCATTTTTGTCACTTTCTTATTCAGGGTGCTATGACACAAAAGTGTTGGTTATATAGTGAACCACAAAGACAAGAAAAATGTGCCCAGACAGCAGATGTGAAAAACTGTGTGTAATAAAATGATGATTGAGAAATAGAGAGAAAGAGAGAGAGAGCTGTATATTACTTTAAAAGTTGAGGTGGATACATCTGAGATTCTTTTATTCAGTAGTGCTGGTAAAATAATAGTATGAACGGGTATAACAGACGAGAAAGTTTCGAGTTTGCAAAGCTGAAAAGATCCACTAGTGAGCTTCCACAGCAGCACCAACAGCAATTTCAATGCAGCCCAAATGTTTCAAATCCATTAAGCATTAATTTGAACAAACCGAATATTCCTTCTTTCTCCCCCTATAACCAGGATCAACGTACTCCAAAAGCAAACTCACAGAACGATCCTTATCACCATTTTCCAGGAGGTGAGCAGAGCTCAGTGCTTCCACCACCAAACTACCTAGAGTACTTTTCACGAGGAAGAATGCCCAACTTGCACCCACAGATAAACCTTGTTCAACAGCAGGACTTGTTGCGGTTTCTCTCATCAGAATCAGAAATGTTCCCACCTTCGTTTAATCAAAAAGGTTCCCCAAATATGCCACATAAGGAGAAGGTGAACAGATGGTTGAGAGAAGTCCCCATCTACTTCATTGATGCTAGCCGTAGTGCAAATGGTGAAGGGATTTGGCAAAACGATTGTTATCCAGGCCTGCTTCCAACTTCGAGCAACAGTGAGGCAGAGGAATCTGATAATATGCTTGGATTCTTTTTGACAAAGCACGAAGTTTCATATGGTGGATCACCAGTCACACAGAGAGATGGCTTCTTTGTGGATGAAGAGGATATTTTGGAGTTTCAGGCCATGAAGATTACTCGCTATGTTAACAAACTCTACCACTTGGATCCAACAGAAGCTGTAGCCAGAGGGGGCAATAGGAGTTGTGAAGTCAGTGCAGAAAGGTCTTCAAATGTGACTGAAGGGACGGATCCCAGTTTGAGCATAAAAGCAGATAAGTATTCGACAAATGCCAATATTACGAGCACCAGTTTCAACATGAACAGCACTCTTAACGACGTGATGATGAACCAGGCAGAGGACGAGTTCCTCCTAGAAGACTCCCGGCTAAAAGAAGAAGGATATAATACCTAGTGGAACAACGCTTGTCTTTTTTATAGTCAGAGCTTTATCATCGTAATATATTGAAACTCGTAAACAGAGTAACTAATGCCGTTTGAAGCACTGGCCTGATCTAAAAAGCCTCGTAAAAAAATTAGCCATCACTCAAAAACTTACCAAATAAACCACCCAAAATGAAGATAAAGGGCGTACAAAATGACAAGTTCCACTCAGAGTTCCACCGTTTTATTGAGCAGGCTACTGACCCTTAAGGAGAGCTCTCCGCTGCTCCTCATTCAAGACACCATTGCTCAGTCTTCCCACTTCTTTATCGAGGAATTTGTCCACAACCTACCTCAGGGCACCAACCTTATATTCGTATCCTACGAAACCATCACCAGGCCAGCGTATGCCACACACTTCGTTGAAGCCTACTCAGCTAGCTCATCCAAAGTAATTGCATCCATCGAAAGTGTTGTTGATCCCAAAGCAAAGAATCTGATACTTATCGACTCGATAAACTACATCTCTCCAGAACACCTCTCACAGTTCATCACATCCATCATTAAACCGAACATTACTGTTCTCACAACTCATCACACATCCTTGCCCGATGCAGATAGTCACTACACATATTATCCTTCAACTCACAAGATCCTTTCGTTCATTGCTTCAGCCATCTTCGAGATACTCCCAATGGATGATGAGGAGACCATAAGTCATCTAAATGGGTTGAAGATTATACGGGGCCTGAATAACCAAATCTTCAATATCAGGCTCATCTCACGCAGAAAGTCAGGAAGGTCACTGTCCTACAAGTTCCAAATCAATACGGTGAATCACGAATACACACCCATCATCGACACTTCAAACGAGTCTTCTTCGAACGATACAGAGAGTCTATTGAAGGACCTCACCACTTTCAATTTGACAACGTCTTCAAAGCAGAAACTGGCAAGGGAGTCTGTTGAGTTACCTTTTTTGAACGCACAGAACTTTGTCGAAGGTGGTGCTATCGTGTATGAGTTTGAGAAGGATGATGATTATGATGAGGAGGACCCATATGAAGATCCATTCTGAAATGTCAATTTTATACAGTCTTTTTTTTATAAAGAGAAACGCATCTATATTCAACTCTTTATACCCTCATTCGCTCTCTGTACATCAAAATATATAGTTGAGCAGTCTTTCTATCACCACAATTCATTAATCCCACTCCAATTCTGTAACTTTCTTCTCTCCCAATAGCTCTTCTTTCCATTAATGAACTCATATTGCAAATCCCCAGTCTTGTGGAAAAAATTTGGTTGATGTACAACTTGTGCCTCTTCCAGTACTTTTCTCCGTTCTCTTTGTCTTTGTTCTAATTCCAATTTCAGCTTTTCAGCTTCTTCAACCTTCCCAATTTCATAAGCACGAACATCAGGTCTATATCTTGAGTCAGTATAAGGAATATAATGTTTTTCAATCGATGTGATTTCGTTCAAATTTGATGCAAATTCAGTGAAACCCCATTTTGTATTCTCCTTATGTAACAACTTCGAAGCTGACCAAATTTTAGTATTCAATCCTTTGGAGTTCTTAATTGAAATAGATTCAGTCCATGAACCATCTGCATAAAGTTCAGATTTTTTACCCTTTTCATCAATTAGATCAATCTTTAACTCTTCACTTCTAGAAGGACCAGAGAATAAACTACCACCGCTTGACTTCTTGAATTCAACTATTGATTTCAAACCAATAGAACTAGAGATGCTAATGGTGTTAGCAGGCTCCGAATATCTATCACCAGTGATGATATTCTTTAGCAAAGTTGAGGGTTGAGTCCATTTGAAAACTTCTTTTGTCTTTTTTATGACTAATTTCACTGTTCCTTTATTGATTAATTCAACTGATTTCCCCCAAAACTTTTGTTCTGGATTCAATGTCAATGATAATTCCCAATCTTTTGACTCAACGTGAAATGCAAAAATTTGTGGCTTATGATTGATTTTTTCTCCTAATAATCTGAATCCTAAAGAATCAGAAACAAATTCAAAAGTCTCACCAAGAATTGGATTAAAAGGTTTACGTAAGTTTCTCTCTTTTGATCTCATAGCACTCAGACTTGATACTGCAAATGTGGCAATTTTCAGTAACTTGATCTCATTATTCGTTTCAATAGCAGCCTCATTCAATAAAGATGAATGTTCAAATGCTTCTGTTATTTTTTGCAATATTGTTAAAGGTTCATTTGAGGTAACAGGCATGGAAATCGTTGATAAATCTTTTCCAACGTTTTTTCTTAGAAAAGTAAATAAGCTCTGTGGTTGAGTTGTTGAATTCGGGATATCATTTCTTCTTTTAACGATATGATTGATAGGTAAAGGATATAAATCAGCGGATTCAAACGAATTTACTTCATGGGCATCAACTTTTATAGATTCATCATCTGAGAGATCATCTACTGAGTATTTGGAATCGTTCTGGCCAGGCAATAGAAAAACATGATCATCAATGATATCGAAAGCATCATAATAGTCTTGACTGAAGACAGACTCAGCAGGTGAAGTAACAGCAACGATAGGATCAGGGGTTATTAATGACTTGACATAAATTGAAAGATCGTTGAGTTCAATCTTTGCAGTGGAAAGCTTTGAAGTATCATCTGTGGATATTGTGTTCAGTATTAGACTTAAACTTGCAATCTTGTCGTTTATGGCATTCAATTGTTTTGCGGCGGTGTTTTCATCCTTCTGAACAATAGGAGCAGTACCTATCAGTTCAGGACTGTCAGTATTGCTTATTGGACTGGCGTTGACATTAATATTGAAACCATTTTCGTTTTCTTGAGGCGTTGGAAGCTCTTCTGGTGCATTATGGTTCAGTTTTATGAAATCAAGCGCATTGATCCAATTATCCCAGTCATTATCGTTTAAAGTTTTCAAAATCCACACTTCCATACCAGAATCAATGACGATCGTATTTTGTTCTTTGAACGCACTTATTGTTGATATGTTGATTTGCATTTCGCCTCTTGTCTTTAATGAGCTCTCATTCAAATAGTACGATAGAGTGTTATACTTGAAGTTCAAGATGAAGAATCTCTTGGTGAAGCCCTGTAGCTTCTTTCTTTTTTTCTTTAATAGATAGCCTTGTAACAATTGGCCTTTTGCTGGATGAAGTTGCTTCGGTAGACTTAAAGAGGAATGAGAAGATGATAACTTTACAGGTGGAGGCCCATCATCGATGAAGAACTTGTTGAATAAAATTTTCTTTGAGTAACTTTTAGAGCGGGTATTATCGAAAATGAAGGCAAATATCCCACCTTTATCAATTTTCAGCTGATTCTTGAATAGCTCATTGCCATTCAAAGTACCATAAGATTTCACGATATCCAACGAAGACTGTTTTAAGCGTTCATCTAGGGACAGCGACAAGGTGGATGTTGATTTCTTCCGTTGTAAGGAGCTCGAAGAGGAGTTTTTGCTCTCTTGGTTGTCTATTGTGAGATTATACGGTGAGTTTGAGTTTGCCTCGTTGGTCCTGTAGATAGCAAAGTTGATGGACTTTTTGATGGGTTTCAGCTGGAAAATGACCGTTGAATTGTCTGGGATCTGGATCCACTTGATGACGAACGACTTGGAGTGGACGTCTATTGTCTCCATTGGCGTGGTGGCGAACTCAGCAGCAGGTGTCTCCCACCGATTTACCTTTTTTGGCCTTTGTTTGTTTTGTTTGTTTTGGTGGGTTTCTTTGTTTTGATCTCGTGTTTGAATTTCTGGTTGAGCAGGGAAATTGCCCAATGCGGGAACATTCGCGGAGAAGAGACAAGCCGAGACTGGAGATGACAGACCGTCCCTGAAAGTCTCATTCGAGTCCCAAAGTGAGCTTGGTACAGGAGACTAGTCCAGATTCTGCCACCACACCCTTGAACTGACCCCTATCAACCTGTCAATTCTGTCCCACTAGATTCCTCCCAAATCTCTCAAATTACGCAATTCCACAATCAAATTAAATCAAATAATCAGCTTTTGATCACCGTTCCAGTGTGTGGGAGCAGAAAACCTGTCACTTTTAGTGCTCAGCAGCACACTGTGTGGTGGTGAAATTTAGAGGTAATATGTCTTGCTTTGGCTAATCTGTCGGGGGATAAGCGATACTACTCATGAGTGGAGGACGATTCTGCCTTCACGAATGAGCAATTGTATCCTCCTTGCGTCTTCATAGATATGGTGTATTTTCAGATTCGACATCTCGTCAGCACATCTAATCAATGAGGAATCGGTGCAGTTCTTGTGAGATATCCACAATTCGTTGCTATATATAAATAAAATCACTTCTCTTAATTATTACCACACACACAGATCCCACAAATCTCTAGTTATCAACAACCATCCACACCACACACACCTTCTAACCTCTCTACAAAATGCATTGTCACAACTGCAAGACCGAAAACACTCCAATGTGGAGGAGAACACTGGATGCTGAATCTGAATCAGTAGTCACGCTCTGCAATGCGTGTGGACTTTATTACAAGACGAAGGGTGCACACAGACCAACGGTGCTCATATCCAAAAAGAACTCGCTGTCAACAACTGAGCTTCTGGATAAGTTGATACAATCAAACGATCCGCTGGACAACAGGCTTGTAGTGAAAGATCTTAATATCAAGGACCTCAACATCATACATTGTGCTAATTGTCAGAATATAAACACCTCGATATGGAGAAAAGACGATCAAGGACGCAACATCTGCAATGCCTGTGGTCTCTACTACAAGAAGAAAGGTGTACACAGGGTGGTGAAGACAAACAAGCTGTCAACAAATAAGGACGTGTTTTTGGAAATTGATGACAACCTAATAAGATTCAACAGAATCAAGAGAAGGAAGAGATCCTCTGTTTCATCTCATCCGGAAGAAAAACCCTCTATCAAACTGGAGAGATCAGTCAGTGTATCCTCTGCTGCGTCAAATGTCATCGAAGACTCTCCAAAGACCACACCTCTTCAGGTTCCTGTCAACACGCTGGAACTCACACCACCATCAATACCTTATGTGCTAATACCAGACCATAACTATAGACTCAGCTCGACCACACCAGCTTATAATACTTCCATTGAGCAGTACCACTACGATTACGGTGGATTTACAGGGCACAGCTCGAGAACAAGCTTCGCCAGACCAAGCTTCAGCGAACAAGGAGCCAATGAACAGAGGAAAGAAGCCAGCAACATTCAACTTCCACCGATAAGTTCGATATTGAACATCTGAGAAATCTTATATCCTAGCTAAAAAGGGAACAATTGAACTATTTCGCTTTAAAAACAACAATAACATTTGTAGATATGGCAATCTTTATCATAGTTGCTATAAACTGCCTGATAGCAACCCAGAAACAACCCCAGTAAGCAGCCGAATCGAATAATCTATTATTAAGTACCGAACTATAATCAGAGCAAATAGAGAAGGGTCTACTATGATCAGCAAACAATACTGCCTTAGAGTCCCACAGAGGCACAAAGTCATTTACTGTTAAAAAGGAAACTGTTTTGTTATCAAATGCTTTTTGAGGCCCCACCGGAAACAGGGCTCCATAACCCCTTTAGCAAGAGTTTTGCATAGGTAGTTTATCCTCCAACACATCTTCTAATTTTACCAACTGGGTTCTTTTACAAGTAAACCATATCATTCTCATTACCTAGAGTCCTGCATACCTAGTTTATCCTTCAACTCCTTTCTTAATTCTGCCAATTCATCATCTTTCTTACGTTTGCTTTTGTCAGTCTTATTCGTAATAACTGAATAACCAAAATCGATCAATTTAACACTCGGTGAGTTATCTTGCCCACCTTCGTCCACAATGAGTACGTTATCTCTTCTGATATCACCATGCAGTATTCCCAAGCCATGAAGCATTTTCAATTTTTTCATACCATCCTTTAACACCTTTTCCTTGGTCTTGTAGTGTAGAGAAGAGATTTTACTTTGCGGTATCTCTGTCAGTTTCTCTACTAGGAAAAACGGACCTTGCTGATTTAAAACCGCACCATCAACTTCTATCTTTGCCTTCTTTGCTTTCCTTGCTCTGCCAACACTTCCATGTGATTCCATCATCTTAGTGAAACTGTATACAGTATCCGGTGAATCTTGAGCTGTTTCCTCTTCAAGGTCTTTGTTATTCAAAAATCCAAACAACTCAAAGTGAGGTGCTAATTCACTTATCCCATGTTCTATAATTTTCGAATAGACAAACACCTCCTTCAAAAAAATTTCGCATACCACATATCGAAGATTGCTAAAAAATCCTGCGGTACCTTCATTAGCAGCCATTGAGTAGTAAATCGTTGTATCATCATCAAGCAGCCTAATTTTCACTGGGTCATACAGTTTTAAAACATACTCTTTTGGTGATGGCTTTTTGGTTACGACAAACGTTGATGCAAAATCCTCGTACCAATCTTCACCATTTAATATCTTAATTAACAGAAATTCATCAGTTTCGACTAGTTGTGCGGTCTGATGTTTTTCTCCTTCTCCATCAATAATGCAAACTTGCTGTTTTTTGGGCCAGAACTCTTTGATCTTATCAATAATGGGTAAGAGTACTTCCTTTTCTTTATCGCTAAAGTTCGTCTCCTCCAAGATCTTGAAACATTCAAACAAAAACTTCCTTGAAAACTTCTCTGAAATCTTATACCGTTCAAGATCCCTCAATAGCTTCTCCGGTGTAGCCAAATATGTCCAAATAGCTGAACGTAGGCTTATATTAGTCCAGTCGCCTTTGTTTGATCTTCTAACACGATTGAAAAACTCATTACTGGTTGATACTAGCTTTTGAAACTCTACCAATGCATTGCAGGTTAAAAGAGACAAGAAAAGACCAATGGGTTTCTGTTGTGCGTCAATAGCGAAAAACTCGCATTTGCTATAATCTGCTTTAAACTCTTTTCTGTTGCTAAAAACTTCATCCAGTGGGAAAATGAGCACAAAGAATTGGTTGATACTGCTAAAGATCACAATAGGTGATAATGATAGTTGGGCATATGTGATGACTTCGTTCAAAAGACTGAATAAAGGTGCAGTCATGTCTTCGACCGTGGGATGTTTGAAATAATTTAGTAAATCACTGACCAGTGATTCGCACAAATGAAACTCCATAAGTATGGGCTTAAACGTCACCGGAACGTTGTCCACTGTGAATTCGGATTTGATCTTAATATCAGACTTCGTTCTCCACTCATCTACCTTTTCATAATCAACTGCCTCCTCTAATGAAGATGTATCGGACTGGGCTCCTCGCAGTGGGACCACTCTCGCTTCGTCACTTTCCCATTTAATTGATATACCATCGAGTGGCAGAAATTCAGCCACCAGCTTATCTTTGATTACACTGCATAACAGTCCTCGTATGTTGCTAAACTGAAATACATAATGAAAATTCCTTACAAATTGTGCTTCAGACTCGGCATCAGGATCATAGTATCGTGATACGTTGCCAATCCGATTTGAATTGACATTAGCAGGCAGCAGAAAGGAGCGTAAGAACTCAATTAGACCATCATCACTGTATTCCCCATCAGTAATATCCTTCGAATTCTTGAAATATTTCTCGAAAAACGAATCCTTATCTTTGTGTATTGTGTTGGAACAGGCGTTCTGTGTGCTCGATGGCCCGTTTGTTGGTGGGACCGTTTTGATAAGCCTGTTCGTATAAATTTGAGCCCACATTAGTTTTTCCAGAAAAAAAATCAATGCATCTTGAGAGCCCCAAGAATCCACTTCGCTTAATTTGATGCCTGCTTCCTCAAATAATTTCTCAGAAGTTTCCTCTGTTAAATCTTCGCCTACTTTGACTCGCCAATAACGGTCGTCGACAGCAGCATCAAACAGAAATGGCTTAGTTAAAACATTGACGCTGACAATATTGTGGTACTCCATCTCTGATTTATCCATACCATGGCACTCTTTGTTGTACTTCTTTGTGCGCTTTTTGATCTCATTTCTGAACTCAGTACTGTCCTCCCAGGGCAGGTTGAGATAATTCTTCAAGTTATCAAGACTGATGGTGACAGTTTTACAATACCCGTCGGAAAATTTTCTTAGTGTATCAGCATCATAAACCACTGGCATGATGATTTGAGGTGAGTTTGAAGTAGTTTATATTTGTTACCACTTTGGTGGTGTACAGTTCAAATTATCATTCTCTTTTTGATGCTTTCCAAATAGCAAGAATAGCTACTTCTCAAATATCATAACCTTTTCTAATACAGACAGGAGACACTCAGATGAGAAGTTAAAAGACCCAAAACCAGCAATCCTAGATGAGAAGTAAGAAATCCTCTATATAAGACCTGATTTCCTGAATTATTACGCTACAATCCTTAATAAACAAGAATAGACAATTTTCCCAGAAGAATAACCCGTAATGAGTTACCCGTATCCAAAGTCCTTATATTTAACATGTCTGTCCTATATTACGTAGATCTTAAAAACATCTTCAGAATGTAGAAAGAAGTTTTATATTTTGAGAGTCACAGAAGCCGTTCAAAGATTTAGTCAAGCTCTTCTATAGCATTATAAGCCGGCTCATCCCTGCTTTGCTCTCTCACTTTATTGATCAAAGGAACCTCAGCTCAAGATGACTGTAAAGCTATTATTGCAGAGTTCGATGATCAATATGCAATTCAAAATGCGTTTCACAGGTTCTCTACATATCAATTGTAATGGTTTATGTAACTATTACTATCTATTGCTAATTCAAGATTTCCCTTTCAGCTAAACGAATTCATACAAGCAAAACATATCATTCTCACTAGCAAGCATTCTAAAGACCTAATTTTTCCCTCAATACTTTCTCTAATGTTGCCAACTCCTCATCGTATTCTTTTAACTTGTCAGCACATGATTCATCCTTGTCATTACTCCGAGGAGCAGACCTCGAGTCATTCTCATTATCACATTTGCGTTTTTTAAGATTAGATCTAGGTTGCATCCATCGTTTCTCTGATTCAGATTCCTTCTTAACAACTGAATGACCGAAATCGATCAATTTAACAACGGGCAAGTTATCTTGCCCACCTTCGCCCACAACGAGTACGTTATCTCCTTTGATATCACCATGTAGTATTCCCAAGCCATGAAGCACTCTCAATTTATCCATACCATCCTTTAACACCTTTTCCTTGATCTCGTGGCCCAGAGCAGAATATTCTTCTTCTGGTAACTCTGTGAGTTTCTCTAGTAAAATGAACGGACCTTGCTGATTTAAAACCGCCCCATTATCGTCTTCTTTTGCTCTCCCAATACGGGTGTTTGATGAGCCCTTCATTTTAGTAAAACCGTAGACAATATCCGGTGAATGTTTAGCAGTATTCTCTTCAAGGTCTTTGTTAT
>JAKTUE010000100.1:0-15209 GCA_030556525.1 Wickerhamomyces quercuum
ACACCCGCACACCACCAACACCCGCACCCCACATACACCCGCCCACCACATACACCCGCACACCACATACACCCGCACACCACATACACCCGCACACCACCGCACACCACATACACCCGCACACCACACACGCACACCACCGCACACCAGCACACCACATATAAAAGAGCTAAATGATGTCTTCTTGAGAAACAATGTTCTATTTAAGATCAACAGTGCAGACGACCCAGGCCCTGCTCCAGTCACATTGGAGGAACTGACTGAGTACATTGATGAAATTATGAGAGGTCAAAGCCTTAGAGATGATTTTTATTTCGAGACACTACCAAGGATTCTCGAGAACTTACCAGATTTGGTGGATACATCAACTCTTCAGTTGCCACAAGCCAGACTGCTAAAGATGAAAGAACTGCAAGACAAACTGAATCGCATTGCTGAATCCAGAAGAAAATTCATGGCTTGGAAAGAAACCGCTGACTAACAAACAGATAAGTAATCACAAGATAAATAAGTAATGTATAGAATTTGAATAAACATTAGTCAACTGGAAAAAAAAATATATATATTCTGGCTCTCGAACACTGTCTAGAAGACGAACACCTCCACTGGATTCTTCGCCCTGTTGGAATAAGTGATTAGTAAGATATGATCTAAGAATCACATGACTGTTGGAATAAGTGATGACATAAGGAATGTTCTAGGATCTTCTAGTAAAGACTAGACGGCGTTAGTAAAAGTGCTCAAACCAGAGGTATTGGAAAACTATAAATAAAGGGGGTCTGCCCACCTTTATGAAGATAGTTTTGTATAGTTGAATTAACGATTTTGTTACAGTTAAACAGAGACGACACCTTTTGTACTACAATAGGATCCAAAGCCTTGGGCCATGTCCTACTAGATAAGACCTACTGCTATTATAAATTACAACACGCCCCTACTACATGGAGGTCGTACAATCAAATTTGGATACCGGGTCAGCACCTATGATCCCTATGAAATCAGTCTTTGGTATCGTCGCTGCGTTATTATTCATTATTACCAACCGAACAAACCACCAAACCCCATCCGTCACTGGAGAATCCATCAACCAGATTTGGCTCTGTTTTCAACACTATCCACCCATACTTACAGCTGATTGGTACATCTTACTCTCACGCTACCACTGTCATTGCATCTGTTCTATACTGGTTCTTCAAACTTCCTTCTGAACTGCAATCAATTCTATTCTGGTCCATCATCTTCTATCATGTCTATCGTTACTATCGCTCTTCAAGCCACACACCACCTACCACCAAGGGTTCTAGTGAGCAACACAGACCTGTCACCACCAACTTGAACGTTCATTTCCACAACAATGCGAACACTACTGCTGCGTCTTTAACAATACCCACGTTTATTAAGCTACAGTTGCCATACAATTACTCGTATCATCACACAATCGCTATAATATAAAAAAACTTTAAACATCAAAATCACTATTGACCACATTTCACTTTTCCAACAATCTAGCACCTGCTTCAGTAAAGTGTTCCAACAATTCAGCTATCTCTTTAGCAACATCTTGATTAGTTTCATTGCTAGATAAACGATGTAACAATTGATTCATCACCACATTAGCCGGATGAGACATAACACTGTTAGCTTCAGAAGTTTTGGCTCTTTTTCTTCTTGATGGTGGATTATAATTCTTGTCTCTTTGTTCCAATTTGTTTTCTCTTTGAGCTTCAATAATTTCCTCCTGTGTACGTTTTCTTGCTGCTTCTTCTAGTAGATCTTGCACAGCTTGAGGATCATCCCCTTCGTCTTCCTCATCGGTAGGGTCTGGTGAAACGAACAGATTTTGTTGTGGAGTTTGAGGAACTGAAAGAACTGGAGGAGCTGGAGGGGCTCGATGATGTTGTGGTCTTGAAACAGTAATGACATCATATTTCGAAATACAGGTATTGTAATCTATTTCAGAATTTAACTTGGATGTAACTCTAGTAAATACAGCTAGATTGCTGCTGTCACCTTGACTAATTATGAAGGTGAATCGGAAAAGCTCTTTTTGGCACGCTGAACACCTGATAGCTTTGGAAGCACCGGCGAAACTTCCTCCGCTAGCTAACAACCAAGCCGAAGTTCTTTGGGCGTTCAAAGTATGACCCATTGTATCCTTCATGACATCTTTCAACATCATCTCTGTAGTATTGGATGTACCATTCTGAGACCTAGTCACGTGAATCTTAGTTTCTTCAACCTTTCTGAGAATGGATTCAAAAGCTGTATCCTCGATGGATGATGGGTTAGTAAGAAGTACTGCATTGCCAATATAAGTGGCCAATGCAGAAACGTACCTCCTATACATTTGAGTTATTGGAACTTGAAGAGTGAAGCTGTTGACTACCACTTCATCATTTGCAGTGTGTGATTCCATCATATTTGATACTCAACTTATACTGTTCTAATAGTATTATAAACGGTCTAGACATTGACTTTTTTGAGCGATGTGTCAGAAAGTAATCTAAACGATTTCGCGGCGTTGACTAAGTGATCTGTCAGCACGAATTCGTGCTGACTGAGCGATGTGTCAGAAAGTAATCTAAACGAGTTCGCGGCGTTGACTAAGTGATCTGTCAGCACGAATTCGTGTTGGCAGATGATAAGATAACGAAAAAAATAAAAATAAAGATGAAAACAAAAATAAACAAGATGCCAGGCACCATGAGTTCTGAACAAAGTATCCGTCGCTCGACGAGGCTAAGAAGAAAGCTGAACCCAGCTAACATTCTCAGCGACAGTAAGGAGGCTACTGTCATTCGTGAAGCTGAAGACCTCTTGTTCGAACAAGAACGCACTGTACACTTGTGCACCATGAAAAGTGATGTACAGAGTAAGTTCCAGATCAATTTTAGAACTGATAGTCTGGCTTCCGCACTAGAGAAAGGGAATTTGTGTCTTGTTGATGAAGATCTATTCTTGTTTGCTAGTTCAGATCTTGAAAGGTCTGCAGCTGAAATCAAAGTACCAGAAGAGCTTCTCAGAAACAGATTAAACCGCTTGCGTGAGACTTACGAAGTTAGAAGTTCAGGAGAGCATCCATCAGAGCTGGTTTTGAGAGACAAAATATCTCACAGAATTTACATTCCAACGAGTGATATCTATGAATATGTACACACACTTCATTATGGAAACAATGCGCATTGGACGTTGCAACAAATATATGCGATTGCAAGAAGATGTACTTTAAACGTGAGTGAGGAAATGATCAAATACTTGCTGTTCGAGGATGACTGTCCCCTATGCTATAACAGAGGAAATTATATCTAGTTCTTTTAAATATTGGATTAAGTTTTGAACACATAGTCTATTTACCGTGTAGCTTAGATAGAAAGTACACGAGTCCCCTATCCTAATAAGAGATATTAATACGCTGGTGAGTTATAAACAATAGAACGCTTATTGTGATGTCAATTACTAAACAATCTTCTAACACCACCCAAATAAAATACATAAAAGGGACGACTTTCTTTCTGACCGCTAGCAAACTGCGGTTGATGATGCACAGGTGTTAACATTAGATGAATAAAATAAACCCAATCTCTGGCTTTCGCAACTTGTTCCAGATGGTCTGTGATTGCACGAGGATAATCTGCAAAAAGTCTACCAAATGATTTACCACCATTATCTTTGAGCTCTCTAAACACCAACCATAATACACCAGCAGTAACATGCTCATCTGTAGTACATTGGGCAGCATAATGACCATAACCACACTTGAAGCAGCAAGATCTATTGAACTTGTTTGAATTCTTACCATACTGCACGGAAAATACCTTGTAAAAATGCAAAAGTTGCTTCTCAAGAGTAGTACCTGCATTATTCAGTACATCTGTTGTGAATAGTGGTATAGCCTTTCCATTGAAGACCTTTTTACCCATGGTTTGTTGGAACGGATCCAAGTAAGCATATTTATAGCGGCCCTCATATGGAATCTTCATGGATGAGCTATAAGTTCTTTCAAACAACTTTTCGACAACAACCATTGATTTTGGTAAAAGGTTCATCAGTTGTTTATTTTTCAGTATGACATGGCTTCTATTCGTCTGAAGGAGGTTCACAGCAGCCTCAAAATGCTTGTCATTAAACGCAGCAATTTGACCAATATCTTTGAAGATGACCCACAGTTCCAGCAGCTCTGAAACTGTGACCCTAAACCGACATTCTCCTGTATTGTCATGTAACGCCCCTACTCCGGAAAAGCATCCGCTGCACCACCCAGTAGATGTGTCATGGGACCCTTGCGAATTACCACCACCACATTTAACAACCGTATCTAAAAGATAGTAGCACCTTGAAAGTCTTTTAAATTGAAGAGAGTCAAGCAATTTATCATACTTCTGAACCAAGTCGGTAATAATCTTTTGATGTTCCGTGCAAACAGCCTTCAAACCGTCGTTCCTTGGAGAATTAATGTTGTTGCCATTACCGAACACTCTATCACTGGATTTCAATCTCTTGGTGGTGGAATCATCACTTCTAATTGGTATTATCTTCAATGGCCTTTTTTGTTGGAGTGGTATCAACCTAGGAAGATTGAAGTTGAAGGCAACAGGTGTTTCGCTATCTCTAACTTCAAGATCGTTCTTTGCCGACTCCAACTCTGAGTAGAAACAAGTAGCCAATAACTTTGCTGAATCAAATGTGGAAACAGTTCTGTGAAATAGGTCCCTAATCTCAGTATCAGAGGCTGTTGTAAACAGCTTGATATGGAAGACCCTGTCAATGGACTTGTATTTGAGACCAACAACATCCTCTCCAGGTTTCCTACCAAAATAAGTACCAACACTTCCATCGATATTACTATTGTCCTGGCCATCGACCTTGAACCAACTTACCAACCTCTCAGCAAATGACTTTTTATAGGCCAACGTAACCTCACAAGACTCGGTCATTGACCTACCACCTCTGCCAAAACATTGCAAGTATTCAGTAACACTCTGAACACCTACTACTATCACAGAGTTGGCATTTGGAACATTAAGACCAGTATTAGCAGCAATGGTGGCACCAAGAGCCATGAATTGATTTGCAGTCTTTGAGATCACATCTTGAGCAGCTACTTTCTCAGCTTCGTTTAGCTGCGCGTAATAGTTCACTATTTTACCCTTATTCTCAGGGAATGCTGCTCTTACAACTTTCATAGTAGCTTCCAATTTCTTGGTGTCGTTGAAATATATCAAGACACTATAAGCACCATCAATAGCTTTAGTAACTTGTTGTTTCAGAAATAGATTGAGATGATCGTCCTCATCAAACATCTTCATCTTGATGGACAGGTTTGATCTGATGAACGACTGGTCTCTAAAAACCACAGAGGAATTAGATACATGTGAATCAGCTGAAGTTAGCAACCTTCCAGACTGAAATGGGTCATTAACACCAAACGCATGGAGCAAGCTACTGATATCAAAATTGAAGAGCGAACCTGATAAAAACACTTTTCGACAATTAACAGATGATAATAACCGTCTAGCACCCATGATTGCACCTAATCTATAATCCACAGCAGTAAAATATAGATGGACTTCATCCAAAACCACAGAGTTGATGTGATGGTAAATACTGTCTTCAGCTAAGCAAGGTTTGGCTCCATATGTTTCTAGCACCTTAGCCAAAATACCACCTGATGATATCTTCTCAATCTGAATAAGAACGATATCGTAGGCTAAAATATCCTGCTCTTTTGTTGGTTGATCAAGCACACTGAAAGTTAAAATATGAGACAATGATTTCAAAATATTTTGGTATTGAACCATGAGTGACTTGTAAGGTACAATGATCACCATAGAAGATTTCACAAGCTGACCTCTGAACTGAGCAAACTTAGCATCATACACCATCTTTTCTGCAATGAAGGGAACCAAAATATTAGCTGTTTTACCTGCACCAGTTACCATGTTCAGCATCAGGGAATCATTGTAAAAGTACATAGCTGTCATCACATCTTTTTGACCAGACCGAAACGCAAACCCTGGACCAAAAACCTTCTGTCCTGCTCTGATAAGATCCCAGGAGGATTTAAACTCAGATATTGATTGATGACCAGCTGCTAGATCAAAGGTTGAAAAGTTGGAGCTTCCATATTGTTCAGCACCACCACCACCACCACCACCCAAGAGGTCAGCACCACCAAAGAGGAACTTGGTCCATGTTAAACATAAGAGCGAGACAGTATGATTAACCACTGGTGCCATTGGATCCACAGCATAGGTCGAAATACCAGTGGAGTAGCTGTGATTACTGGATATCTCTCCAACTTCATCCATCACCTTGTATGTCTTAAGCATCGGATCATACTCTCTCTGGACACGCTGTGCAGCAAGCACCAAATGCCGCAACCGCCTAGCGTTGATTAGCGTCCTGAAAGATGGGGGTTCTATACTAGGCGGCAGCGTGTCCATAATAAACTTCTTCAAGAGCCTCGATCTTTGACCATTATCCAAATAATCACCAAGCGACAAGAATACAACTGAATTTAACCTATCATTAACCGATCTCTCAGCGATAATTGATTGATGACCATCCTCTCCTTCTTCTTCATCCCCAAGTAGTTCCCCAAGATCGTCCCCTTCATCGTAATCCTCCTCATTCAGAGCCTGGAACTGCTCTAGAACCTCCTGATTTTCCAACTCTACAATCTCATCATCACTTCTCTTGGATAACTTTGATTTATTAAGATCATAACCAAAACTCTTTAACAGTGACTTTTGTAATCTTCTAATGATCAACAAATGAAAATAGACAACTTCAACCAGCTCTTTTGGAATAATCTTCAAGAATGTGTTAACCTTTTTGTATGATTTAGAGGTCTTGATAATTGATAGCAAAAGATTCCCATCTGTATGTATGTTCCGGGTTGTCTCCATGGTATTTCGATAGCATATTGTTGACAGCTCAGAAGCTCTGATGGCTCCATAGACCCCAATGGTGATACCACCAAAGATGTAGGTGTTGAAGTGCTCATCCAGACCCCTGATGAACTTTAGGGGAGATTCACTGGCATCCTTCATAAAAGCCTGGGTCACCTCAACCTTGAAGATATTATCAGCATCAACACTACTGAACACCGAGGACCCAGCTTTAATATCGGTGTATGAGTCCACTCCTTTTGTCAATAGATACGAGTGCACTTCATCTATCATAGGAAACGTCATACCATATTTCGACCCAATATCATCAATCCACTCTTTGTAAAGGCTAATAGACTTTTTCACCATAATTGGTAAGTAATCAGCATCAAACTTAATACCATCAATCATAAAACGTCTTGGATTATATAAATCTGTTGCTTGCAAGGAATGAGAAGCACCAGCGGCATGTTCGGTTTTCTTAGCAATACCTCTAATATTTGCAATGCTGTTCACCTTGGCAAGTTTACCAGGTGCATTGATGTAATCTTGGAAACTGAGACCACCGAAATCTCTCTTGTTATAAGCAGCAGATATACAGAGCTTGTACATGTAGATAACACCATCTAAAATCCGTGATTTGTCCTGCTTTGACTTGAAACCAGTAATTTTCAGCTTATCCTCCTCCATGGAGTCCATCTGTAACTTTAACAACAATAAAAATGCAATATTCACCAGAACTTGACTATGGTACTCAGACTGTAACATCTTCAGAAACAATCTAGCAATCTTTCTAGCAAACTCAGAAGCTTTTCGTTTGTCCGCTACAGATAAATCACCATTGCTAATAGTATCTTGTAGCTCTTCCACCAGTGATAAAGTTTCACGATCCATATCTTCTCTTACTGAATCTAACTTTGATAAAACAACCAACATGTGAAAAATCTTCACTAGAGACAGAGTATATCTCGCTTTACTGTCAGCCAAGTCTCCAATAAATTTTCCATTCCCTTTGATATCATTGAAAATGACTTGAAAAGCGTGGTTGTGTCCTTTGGATACATGAGTGTCATAGAGGGATGCAAAAACCATATTAAAAAACAGTGCAACAGTCTGATCTACCTTTGAATTGGCAACTTCAGCAACATCAGCAGACACGTTTGGGTTTGGAGCAATAACAGATTCCACATATTGGATGATTTGAGTATTGTCAATCACCATATCAGCAGTAGCTAAAACATTATCTCCAGCAACAGGATCGAACTTGTTCATTTCAGCCATTGGTAGGTCAACAACAGTACTTCTATCAGCAGCAGAATAGACAACATCTGAGGAATCACTGACCACTATGAACAACAATCGAGAAGTACCCATTCTAAGTGTAAAACCTTCTGCCTTTGAACTTTCAAGAGCCTCTCCTGGATGCTTCTTTTTGAAATGCTTATTCAGAGTATGTGTATGCTTACTGGAGAACTTTGCACTATTATGGCAGTGACTGCAAACCGAAAAAGACTCTTTAGCAACGCAATCAATGTCAGCTGGAATGGTCACAGTATTACCACCAGATCTTTGAATGGCTTCTAACTTAGCGTACATTGTATCCTTATGTTTTCTTTGTTCATTTTGAATCTTCTGAAACTCCTCTGATTTCAAGCACTTCCTAACTTCCTTTGATGCAGGATTAATGATCTTTCCATGTTTATAGTCCAACCAAAGTTTGTTAACAGAGTGATATACAAATCTGCCACCAACCCTGAAGGTATAGATCCTAGGATTGAGTTCTTGATCACTCATTGTTGAATAGTTTGTTGAACTTTTTGTATGTCACGCTAACTCGTTCAATTAAAATTTTATTTAATCAGGCCCGAAAAGGAAAAAAAAACAGAAACAAAGGACTTCTTTATATTATATAAACTAAAATACACAATTTCACTCACGTTCTAGGTTTCTTCTATACTCAGAGACACTGATTGTTTCATTTTTATAAAAGTCTACAACCTCTTGATCAGAAACAATCGATCTCTCGTTAAACCCAACCACCTGTAACTTGGAAGACGAAGTACATCTAGATAAAGCAACATAACAATGCCCTGAACTGAAGACATTTCGTAAATCAACCTTCAGGTATGGAATGGTAAGGCCTTGAGATTTGTGGATTGTGATACCATAGCTCAAAACAAGTGGAAGTTGTGAGAATGTAACCTGGTTCTGACCATTGTATGACTTTGAAGTGGTTGTCTTTGGAACAACAAAAGCATGAATCTTCTCTTGATGGGGAGTATGGAACTCGACAACTGGAAACACTGACTCTGTATTAGCAAAAACATTCTCAAAGTAATGAATAGTACTTAATAACTGATAGATCTCCTCAGAGATAGTAGCATCAGTAACATTGGCACATCTTAAACATGCATAAGGAATTTCCGGGATACCACTTGACTCGAAATCATTCAACTTAGAAACAAAGACTGTTTTGTTTTTCACTGATAGGTCCTTCTGGTATTGCTCACTAACGGTCCTCCATGCCGATTCAGATGCCTTTGATGAAACAACCCTAGTCATACACTGATATGTCGTCTGGGTCATAAAACAGCAAATAGTACCAGTAACTCCATTCACCAGATGTTTATGGACCTCACCTATGCTATCAATGAGCATCACTTTGGCACCTTCAAACAACCGAACAATTGATTCATAGTTTTGAGCTTTGAAAAGATCCCAATGTATATTCTTCATTAGTTTCCTCTTTGGAGACCTGAAGGCAGCTGCAAATTGCTTGATTTCGGATCTTTCAGTTGGCATATGCTCCTCGTTAGCTTCTTTAACTTCCAGAACAGTGGAGTATAATTCCACTTTTAACTTCTCCTCTTCCTCAGAGAATTCAGTATGTCTCAGCATCTTCAAGAAACCACGGCTCTCAGTTGTTAATTCACCTTTTCTAATATCAGATAACAGCTTCTGCAAATCAGGCTCCTCCTTCTGACGATAGTTCTTTGTTAAAACCAGACAACTTCCTGTTAAGCAAGACCAAGCCTTGGATCTAAAGCAATAATCACTTGATTTATCCTTAAGAATAGGTGGTAATTGGGCAAAGTCTCCACACACAATGATCTGTTTACCAGCAAATGGCATATGTGCACCACGAGGAATCAACGCTTTGAGCAAACCATCTATCAAATCGAACGTGGATCCAGAAACCATTGATATCTCATCAAAGATGATAGCATCTACCTCAATGATTCTTTGGGCAATCTTAATCTTCATGACTCTCTCATGTAACTCAGTAGCATTCACAGTCGAGTTGTTTATTCCAAAGAAGGACTGGTACGACTGGCCATGTATGTTGATCGCTGCCATGTTGGTAGGTGCCAGAACAACAACGTTCCTTCCCATTGCTTCGCATGCCATCACTATCTGCCTGATGCAATAAGACTTTCCAGTTCCAGCAGATCCACCTAGAAAAAAGCTTCTGCTTTCTTTGGCAAGGTTGACAACAAAGGCCTGATCAGGGTCCATTAAAGTGGCAGATCGGTAAGCAAAGTATCGTTGTCCAGCAGCACGCTGGCGCTTCTGTGCAGGCCCTTCATCATGCTCGATTAACACTGTTGTTGCATTCGCATCATCATCATCATCATCATCATCATCAATGGAGGTGGGTGTACATTGGCTTGAGCTGATTTCGTGCACTTGATTAGCTTGAGCGCTTGAGACATTCAATCCATCTGACCACATGGTATCTAACTCACTTGTCAATAATGAAATAGCATGCTCTTCATCAAAACCACTTTCTCTGGACCGATGGTTCCATGATGGAACACCAACTGAGTCTGGGTCCTCGTCCATGGCTTCCAGCAAAGGTGATGACGATACAGTAACAGAGCTGTCCATATCTAAGTGTATCCTACAAAGCAAGTTATTATACTATACACAGAGTTTGAATGTTTTTCGGTTTTCTTCACTTATTTGATTCGAGCATACAAAACTACATATTACAAGAGTTGTCAAAAATAGCACCTGAGTGGAGGTGTTTCTCAAACGTAGAATGATACTAAATGATACTACTTAAACTGTTCACGTTCAGAGGCTCTAATTTTTCACTGAATATTCAATTACTTAAGCTTCCAGTATCGCTCATCATAGTGTAGTTTTCTTTTTTTCTTTGACAAAAAAGCTGAAGCTTTTCATTTCACTTCATTAAAGCACAAGAATAACCCACACGAATATGAATCAAGAGTTTATTTCACAAGCTGACGGTACAGAGATTGAAGGGCTGCTCGTTGCAGAAACCACCATGGAAGAAATGAGCGGTGTTACTGGCGAGGAAGAGTTGGTTTTGAGAGATGTAATCAATCGTCTGAAGGAGGCCACATTTGGCACACCTGACTTACTTGAGACTCCCTTCATCAATAGAACATTCAATACAGTAATTGATTGTGTCAATCGATTCAAAGAGAACCACGTCGATGAAGATGGCAACTTCCATTCTCAAATGATTCGTACTAGAAACAACAAAAGTGTTAGTGCACCAGGGAAGCTTCGAAGATCACACAGAGTTATAGAAAAAGGTTACGAGAAGTACGTTTACTGTCATCGATGCAAGAGCCAGAACATATTCAGAATACAGGTGTTCCAGCACTCACGGCGGGAAGAGAAACTCTACATTGTATTTGAGACTGTTGCTAAGAATCAAGATGTATTAGAACAAGAGTGTGATCCAGAACGTGAAAGAGTAAGAAAAGAACCCTTTAACGTTAGATTTGGTAGGAAATTCACCAAGCACCATGCTTATCTATGTGACCTTGGAACCGTAATTAAGAGAATCCAAACTGGTGACGTTGCTGATAACATTGAACAACTTACTGAAGCATTCAATGCTTGTGCAACACATATAAACAATATCAAAGACTTGATTTCACCAGACTTGGAGGAGTTAGATTTAGTTGATTAGTCAATATACGTGAGATTAAAATTTGTATTACTACAGTTGGTGGCCAGAAATCAAGTATTTATTATATTACTAACTATTATCTGCATTCAACATACTTCTAGTTTGGATACGGCGAATTGGAGAAGGTTGCTTCTTTTGGTCCTTCTCCTTAACATAATAAACAAAGTAATGGCTATACAATTTGGATTTATATCCAACCCAACTAAACACTGCTTCTTTGAGCTCGACCTTCTCAATGTCAATAAACTTATCTGAGGCCAATTGGGAACTAGCTTCCAATCTTAAATCACTCATAGTCACCATGATGGAGTTCTTCTGCAACCCTTTGAGAAGAGTTACTAATCCTGAGTTCAACTCTGGTGTAAAGGCCAAGTTATTGGAAAAGACCATGATAGCTCTCTTCTTACCAGCATCTCTCAAGCGCCCTGAACTCTCAAAAGAGCAGTTCACCATCCTAAACGGATACGGTAGGATTGCTGATAATCTAGAATAGATTACTCCAGCTGCCTCGTGTCTAAACTTCACTACCTCTATTGATGTAGAAGGCTTCATCAGCAAATAGCCCATATACATTGCAAAGACACCGTAGCCACCGCCAATATCGAAGAATTCAGTTATTGATTCGAGCTTTGAATCACCAATGTATTGCTTCAGAATGAGTCCCAATTGTAGTTCCACTTCGCCATATTTTAGCGAACCACTCATCTGCTTGTATACCACACTGTCTTTCAAGCCTTCTCTCACGTCAGAGATAACTTCAATTAGCTTTTGATTATCCATTAGTTCATCTGAATGTTTAGCTTCGATATGGCTTGACAGGTGGCGGCTGTGACGGTAGCTGGAACGACAGATCACACACACATGTTTCTTCTGCGAGCTAAGGCCAACCTTTCTTCCAGTACGACGTGGCATCTTGGGCTTGGCTGTTATTATAGTTCTTTTGTTGTTCTTCTGTTGTTCTTCTGTTGCTATTTTTCGCTTTTTTTATGAACAACCAGCTTTACTTTGTGACACGCTAAACAACATTTAAACTTGGCTGGTGTGAGTACTAAGACATGGCTACAGCTACTTTAGTCGGTGGAGAATACTACTGTTGCATCCATCTAATGTTTAAGTGCAATAGAATACAAAATATATCAAACTAAAAATTTGTAGTAAAAACAACATATAAAGTACATATTTTAAAGACTATCTCAAACTCCAAATATTATCCAGAGATATAAGTAGGTAGTAGTTATAGCACATCGATCATAGAACAACTCTCCCTTCTACATTTGTTGGCCTGTTTCAATTTCGTCACTAACTTTCTCACAGTTGTGTATAGACAACCCAATATGGTATGGTATACCTAAGGACATACTTACTATGGCCATAACTTTACGATAGAACGATATTACTGTATTTGAGAAGATATAGAGACCTGATGAGATCCTTGAGTTTCTACATATCTAATTTGGGCTAAATATAAGGATATAAATTTTCCGTTATGTACGCAATTTATAGTATATATCTCTTTTTGAACAACCACCTCTACTTTGTGACACCCTAAACAGCACTTGAACTTGTCTTGTGTGAGTAATAGGAACAGGGAACCATTACTTTAGTGGATGGGGAATACTACTGTTGCATTTATCCAATGTGTTAAGGGAGTACAATACACAATATATTAAACTAAGCATTAGTAGTGAAATCATATATATTCTAAAGACTATCTGAAAAACTCAATCATGATCTCTTCTTAATACCAACTTCTTTGACCAACCTGATAATTTGGTGATGCCTTATGAAAAGCAATATGGTTATAACCCAATGTTCAAGGAGACGTCGGTGTATGAAATCCTAGAGAGTCAAATTGAGGCGTGCCTCACCGATAAATTGAGATGGAAATTGTTAGTCAAACATAACCTGGAAGACAAAGAAGTGCCTTCTTCCACCTAGCAACTGTTGAAATTATCTTCGGTCGAACAAAAACAAAGATGCAAAAGCAGAACCGTCATTACCAATAGCTTCCAAGACTGCTACAGTTCCACAAGCTAAATTCAAACAGTACTGAACAAACCATCAACTGTTGACGACACTCCCACAGTCATCTCCTGGATATCTTTTACATCTAGGACATATTGACATTATCAAAATGTTGAAAACCATACCAGATCTCGAACTGATAAAGGCCAGAAAGGCTATAAAAGAGTGTCATAAGGTCAACATCGTTCTGAGAAGTACTCGTGGGAGAAGATAACTAAGAAACCTTCATGAAAACTGTTCAAAAACATATAGTAGTAGATGATGAAGATGAATTAAAAGACTTATTAACGATAATTTCTGACAATCAAACATAACAGAGACCATGAAAGACAATGCAAATGAATTAAGACCAACATATTCAGACGATAATCCGGACGCTCCAATACCAAAGCATTTGCATTCAGCAATGAGAGATCCAGAATGGGAAAAGGCAATTCTCAGAGTTATCCTACTCAAGCCCAAACTCTTAACTCTGTAACTCTAGCAAAACTCTCAACTCTGTAACTCTAGCATCAGCGGCACTTAAAACATCATCGAGTAACATGAATAAACTTTGTCTCTTGCCTTCGGACCTCCAGAAAACTAGATATCTCTTTCACCAATTTCAGTCAAATCACCACCTGCAAAGATCTTCAAGTCATCTAACAATGAGCAAGCACCAAGAACACCAACATGGATCAAACTCTTCACCAAAAGTAATGTTCTATTTACATCTTGAACCCGTGATTGACCACATAGTACTAGTTAAGTTTGAAAGCATGGCCAGACTTCTTATCCAATCACATAAGGCAGTTGAATGTGAAAACATTCTAATTTGTCCCGTTTCGTTATCTAGAGCATCAGTATCTTTGGTAAATCTATTCCAGTTGTGTCTTTCAGAGTTTTCTTCCTATACCTAGCAACTAACATAGTTTATAAAGTAATATTATGATCTGTAACTGTGCAACAGCACCACCCTTTTGTGAATATAACACCTTTAGAGATATTGACAGATAGCTGTTCTGAAGGGACTTCTAGTAGTTCTTTTTCATTATCATCAACTCAATTTAATATGGAAGCATCAATTTCTTCAATGCCTCTAGAACCTAGTTTGACTGGTAAAGAAATGAGAGAAATACCATCATTTTTTATAAAAGCTAACTTCTTTTGTACCTTTGATAGAATCATCCAAATAAATAAAACTTGATTCTAATTGAGCATTTGAATCACCTTCAAGAGCCGTCGAAAGCGATTCCGCCAATTTTAAGCCAGAATAAGCCATGGATAGCGTAGCCAAACCTAGACCTTTCTTAGCTTGAACGACTTCATCACCACCATATTGAACTCTATGAACCAAATTACCACGT
>JAKTUE010000101.1:0-14498 GCA_030556525.1 Wickerhamomyces quercuum
AGGGATTGGGGACTGAGCCGCTCGAACTCGCACATAGACATGACTTCTAACTGTTTGGTTGCAATTCCATCGAATATGCAAAGTGTATATGCATTGTGCCTCCCAATCTGCAACGCGTTTTGTAAGACTTTTAACGTGTAACGACGTAAATTGAGCGATATCTCGGGAACTAAAAGCAATTGTACAAAACGAGTAAAATATTCAGAAACTTCAGTGTTAAATTGAGCTTTCTATCCCAACAGAATTTAAACGAAGAACAACTTTCTCAGTAGATTTTGCGTTGGAAGTAGTTTTTCTCACTAATTTTTGCGTTGTTCATCGAGTGAAAATTTTTCATTTGAAAATCAAAACAAAGTAAAGTACGGAGCACAAGAATGTTCAAAGAAATCAACTTAAAAGTGTATCACTAAGATTATGAACAGGTGCAATGTGTTGCTGACTGTCTAAATACTGTGAACTGTTTCGATCTATATGTTATGAGATAGTTTTGGCTCAGTTGTGTTTAACTTAGCTCAACCCCTTTTCCAACAAATATCAAAACAAACAAATGCCCAATCAATAAATCAAAAGAAAAACATCAACGTGGTGAATACAGAATACTATAGAGAAAACTACATTCAATAAGGCCCTTCTAACACGAGAGCTCGTTGCACTCTCTTCAGTCTTTTGTTACTACATTTATAACACTCAGGTTTTCATTAGGTCGAAGGAGATACATTCCAATTCTTTATTACCTGAACTCAAATCAACAGATGTTAATCAATGTTCCATTGTCTATGTTTCTTAAATATTATCAACCCATATCATTCAATGATTGATATTTGGTTCAACTCAGGTTATGGCATTACTAATTAGTGCAGGGAAGAGTGAACCAACTGCTTGGTGTTCATCAAACTTATTGAGTCATGGGTCAGAAAGACAATCAATAATGAGCCATAAGAGCGTAAACTATGAAAACATTAGACCTCCAAGCTCTGTTAATCCTACATCGATGGTTTCATTAACTTTTGCTCTTACGGGACTGTTCAAAAGTACCGAATTTTAATCAGGTCTTAAATGAAGGATTATAAAACATACATTTTAATACTCATACGTGTCCAGTTCCCTATACCCATGTTCGTTACATGACCAGGCTTGTGATAGGTTATAGTCCCAGTACTTCATGAGAATGACTAGTTATCAAAGAAGAGAACATGTAAAGATGTTCTCAGGTTCAATGATTTTGCTACGATTGCATACTAAGCATTCGTGCGTCTCCTTCAACTTGTTATACGAAGCTACTACAAGTCATAAATGTTCATGACATATCAATCAATCAATATCTATTAGTTAATTACTCTGAATGTTCAAACACGTTGTAGTTTTGTCTTTTGTGTTCGGTTTGTTTGCCCTATTCAAGTTCCTCTACTTTTCCCACGCGAAAAAAATGTCGAGGAAAATGTCGACGAAAATTTTTTCAAAAATCAAAACAAACAAACAAACAAATCAAGCAAGTCAAGCAACGGCAAAGGAGTAAACAACGAACAGCAGAATGCCCTGTTAACTTCCAATAGCCATATCAAACTACAGTTCTCTTGAGCGGATCCAGAGGAATGGGACTTGCACTGAGGAACCTACTTCATGTTCCATCAATGTTATGACTCTTGCTATTGCATGAAACAGCCATGACATCCTATTTTTTCCAGCTATAAGTTCCTACAAAACTATAGCTCGTTCAGATTATCGGAAGGTACCACCACTTATTTTTCCAATGGTTCTACTGAGTTGTGATAATTTGTGTGGTACTCATGAATCTCAAATTAGTTGCATTCATTCAATCATCCCGAAAACATATCCAACCGATGTTCTCCGTATTATAAAAACATTGGACTTCGGTAATAGGTGGCTATAAACTTTCACTGTCAGGATTATACTCATCTTTTCTCCCAAGCATACATACTATGGCAATATTTTTCCTTCTGCGTCATTTGATCAATACTTCAGAAAAATCTCTTTCCATAACCATCACAGAAGTACAGGTGTTTTTATAATTCTCCACTAATGAGTTAATAACATTAGATCCCCTAGAAATAGGTCTATCTTCTACCCTAAGCACAACGGTCAAGGTGTTGAACACTTATCACTTAAGCCGAGCTGACATATTTGGATAAGCAATGTTTTTAGGCAACTGCCCGTGATAACCTTGAGCAGCTTCTTTGAGAAAGAACATCATAGCTCACTGAAACTCTCGACCTCACTAAACACACTCCATTTGCACTCTGATTTTACGAATACAGCACACTATTAATGGAATTGTCAATGTTCAGTGGTAAAGTGGTAAATGTGTAATGGCCTTAATTATTCGAAAGGTCAGAACCGCCGAATACCAGAGCATAAATCAAATTAATGGCATTACGGAGGTCCTTTTGGTAGATGCTAACATCAGCTAAGGTTGGCAATCACTGGATGGTATAAAAGCAAGATGATGGGCTATGAGCCGGCCTATTTTGACAAGAAGAGAGGTAACTAATGCAAGTGGCTATTTTTATTCTGGATAGTGATATTTTTGGTTTTACGATTGGAAAGTTATCGTTTTTGTCAACAGCTTCATGCTTTACCTATCTGTCCATTTCAGAAAACAGACTTCTCAGGGATTTCAATGTGGCCACCCCTATAAACACCTATTGTTGATAATGAAACAAGTGAAAAGAGCAATGTTGCCTTTGACCATGATTCTAGTAGAAGACACCAAATCCACATGTTTGTGATTGATACCCAGTTCTTCCAATGGTGAATATGGATCCATTATTTATCAGGTTCTTTTAATCGTTTGATAACCATAACTAACCTTATCCCCACAAGGAATGACTGAAGAACATTGATTGAGCGTGAGCTAGTTGATGATCGAACAAGCTTCTGTGTATTAGCTTCTGATTACTATTATTGAGAAAATTTTTCAATGAAGGTCAAGCTACTGAGCTACTTTTACCTGATTTTGTTTTTTTAAGAATTTTCGACAGTGGTAAAGAATAGCTCTAATAAGCTTCCAAGGAGTTTTTGTTTCCGTTCTACAACTTACCAGTCAACTGTTCAGGTTCGGATTTGTCAGTTATTTGAAAGAGGTAGACTCTAGTGTGCCTCTCAAATCCTAATCTTTCAGATGTCCCTGCGAAGTGCACTCTAGCCGAAAGGAATTCTCTAAGACTCTGATGAGAATGCAGTATTAAAGTATATGTTCGCTAAGTTATGTATTCCATTGCTCTCATCCTGCTACATACTTGACTACAGAAGATTCCCATAGAACTCAAATCGGTTGTCCTTTTAGAGTTATCTCACTTCTTCGATCGGTATCCTCTTGTCAACTGTGTTTGCGACCACTTATTCTCACGGATTTTTTTCCTGGTTCAATTCTATCCTCATCGTTCAAGTGAGGAACATGTATCAAATAAACCGAAAGTTCTGAAGCTTTATTGTTGTATCAAATTTTAACTTATCATTACTTTCTCAAATGGTCAGCCTATTGATTGCTTAGATTTCTTTTCAACAACCTCAAAAACTCAATGATTTTGCTATGATTAGATACTACGCATTCGTGTGTCTCCTTCAAGCTGTTAAACGAAGCTACTACAACTCATAAATATTCATGACCTATCACCCAATCAATATCTATTAGTTAATTACTCTGAATGTTCAAACACGTTGTAGTTCTGTCTTTTGTGTTCCGTCTATTTGCCCTATTCAAGTTTCTCTACTTTTCCCAAGCAAAAAAATGTCGACGAAAATTTCTCAAAAATCAAAACAAACAAACAAACAAAGAAACGAAGAAGAATCGAGTAAATGACAAACAGCAGAGCAGAGTTCGAGACCCAATGGCCATATCAAAATGAGTCGTAAGGCGTATAAACTGCTAAGTCGCTCTGTGAATGATTGCCCCTTCAAATTCACACTTACACTGCATCAAATATTTGAGAGTCTATCAAGTTTCCACAGCTTTATGATCATACAAAACACTTGAGCAGAGCTAGAACTATAAATCATATGATTACACCAGGCACGTGAATTCTTCCTCTTCTTTGAGATACTCATTATTCAAACTCCTACTGTCTTCTAACCACAATTTGCAATGAAGTTAATGATCACAGCTGAGGTCTGGCACCCCTTTTCTCCATTGGTTCTGCCGGGGTGTGATCATTTGGTATATCAAGTTGGTATGGTTCTTAATCTGGAAACACACTCCAGTTATTACCGTTCATTCAATTATATATAAAAAATGGCTTCTTCTGAATGACAAGAGCCTGTGCTTTGATAACAGATGGATTCACTTATTATAATGCGTTACCTTTTTTGCTCTCTTAGGCGTCTTATAATGTTCAACTAATGAGCTATGTGATTAGCTGACTATCCCAGATGAGTTACGCTACATACAGAAGTTATTTGGATCTACAAAGATCAATCAATCCAATAGACATATTTGGATAATTAACAAGTGTTTTGATAGCTGCCGCTCATAGACCCTTAAGCAACCCTTGAGAGAGAAGACCAATCAACATCAAAAGCGTTGGATATTGCACTAAATGCAGTCTTCTTACTGTGCTCCTGAAACCTAACCCATTATAAAATGCCACTCATCATCAAACAAATTGCCAATACTCAGCTTCAAACTGGCAATTGTGATAACTGCGTCAACTTTCTAGAAAGCCACGTTGCTAAATACTAGGTCGTACACTGAAGTTGTGGCATTATAGAGGCTCTCCAGCCTTTGACAACGTTAGCTAGAGCTGAAAGTTACTGAATGATATAAAAGAAGATGCTACGCTTCGAGTTGACCTCTTAGGCGTATAGAGAGGTAGTTGATTCAGCTGACTCTTTTATTTCCTCTGAATCTGACATCTGCTGTTGGAATTGAAAAACGACTACGTGAGTTGCCAGTTTCATCTTTCACTTCTCTATCTTTTCCAGAAAACTGCAGTCACGGTGCGCTGGCTAAGCTGCCTTACAAACCTTTTGGGTTGATTTGAAACATTCGGAGCTTGAAACTGCTGTTTTTGACAACAATGAGGGTCTTAAAAGAAAAGAAAATGCTACAAACAATCTGACATGAACCTAAACTTCACCTATGAATACATTGATGGAGATGGCTTGATTTTACTAATGAGCTTTTCTATGGGAAAGATCGACTAAAAATTAGCCCCATCTGATTAACCTTAAACTGGTAATTAATCTGCTCAATAACTTTTACCTCTGGAGAATTGTATGAAATAGAGCTCTTACCAAACGATCAAACGTTGATGAGACTCCATCAAGCACATTACTGGCCCAAGAGAAGACACCAAGTGAACTTAATCGTAGTTGCCAGTCGACTGATGATGAGTATTAAGCTAAAACTTAATCACATACTTTCCAAACCGTCCGCAGCCTTGGGAGGGAGATAAGCCAAATTCGATCAAATGAGAACCATTTCAAGGCTCTACAAGAATCGTTGATTATCCTCTGTTTGTCAGTTGATGGATAGCTTCCAAAATAACCATGCGAAGAGACCTTTCAGTAACGTTAAAGTTACTTGTTTGAGCTCGCCCCTAAACTACAGATCTTCAAAAGAGGTAAGGATGAGGCAATATAAACCTCAAAAGAGTTCCCGTTTTCATTTCATCTAACAGGTAGTTGGTGGTTTTCTTCTATCAGTTGTTTCGACGTTATATTTGTGGATCAGAAATGAAACTTTTATTGGAGGTGCTCCACTAGCTAAAGCGATATCAATCAGCAGCATCGATCAGACAAACTGTAATCTTATATTATCTATTTTGTTCTCCTTCACTGCTATGTGTTATCTGCCTCCTATTTAGATATACACAACTTTTTCAGCCATTTTCGTTTTCATAAATCAAGTGGTTTGCTCCCTAACCTAATCGTATATGAGTTCTTGAGGTAAACAATGTATTAAAGAAGGAAACAAGCAGTTCAACCAACGAACACAAATCGTACTCGATCAAAATCAATTAAGGACAATCAGATTGAGCGACTCAACGGTAGAATCGACGCCAAGTATATCACGATCATTCGCCTGTGTTCATTGAACTAACTAAAGGTTCTAAAATACTCCTCTTGTATAGGGATTAAACCAACCATTACAATTATAGGACTATTCTCTGTTTGGACATCAAAAAAGAGGTGTGATTGTAAATTAGCAGTGGGGCAATCATCCTCTTACCTTAAGAGTTATCTTAAATCACACACAGCTTAAATTGTGCTTAGTCCTCTTCTGAACTACCCAAATCGCTCTATGATTCTAACAACATTCTTGGAGAATCTATCCTACTTTGTATTATGTTTATGTTCTTTGATACCAGTAAATCATTGGAGATTTGTTCAAATGCAATGCAGAATGGATGCTAGAATGGCGTTGTCGTTCATGCTAAACTGATCCACAGAGGACATGATAACTGTTTCAAAGCAGTGCAGTGATTGACATTAATTGTCACTCAAACACGGAATAACATATTTAACTGGCACACTAATTGAAGATACCAGTCAGTCTTCCCTTCGCTGGAGGAAGATCAGCACGATAGTTCCGCTTTGACAATAACAATAATATATGTTCTGTATAGAGCTCAGCAGCGTTTCTTTGTTTCTATCAGTCAAGCCCGTAGATTCGGCATCTCCAGCTCGTACTATTGATGTATCATTTATGATCCCTCTCAATTGGAGTTCCATCACAACTTCAAGCACTCCTTTTAATTCTTTTTAAATTTTGAGATTTTTTTTTCTCGACATCAAAAATCAAAAATCAAAACAAAGTGAAGCACAACAAGTCTTCCAACGAAAACGATGTTGAACAGCTCCTTTAATCTTCAATATACTGTCACAGTGGGATACCACTGATAGAACTGTTTTTTCACCTTTTGATATCTCTCGAGATACCCCGAGCTGCTTAGTCAAAGAACATCACAATACTACCACCTCCTGACACGTATCATTATACCATGTTTGATCTCATTGCTTTCTCATACTTACCATTCCTATTCCAGCAAGCCATATAACTTGATAGGTTGCTTTAGCAAATGCTTAAAGCTTCGGCTGGCAAATTTTACGTTCGGATTAGAGGCAGTCTTATGTGCGAATAAATTGTTCTCTATTTGGTTACGAACAGGTTTGAGAATAGATGATGAGGGCTCACTAAAACATTTATCTAGCCGTCTTTGCTAAACAGTTACCTGTACTAATTTTATGTTCCATTCCCCTTGATTGCCATATTTGTTTGGTAGATTTTGAGCTCTCTTACAAATTCATTAGGACGGTCTATAATAGTCAAAGTGAATCTACAAAGACAATAAACGAAAGGTTATGGTGAAGCAGCCGAATAAGAACATCTGGTATTGCTCTGTTGAGTAATTTGCTTTTTCCTCCTGTGATAGGAAGGGTGGTGATCAATACTAATTCCGTTCGCTGAGGATTATCTCGCTTCAAGTCATATTATCATAAATTAATCGGTATGGTGCTGATATGGAACACCCTCGACATTTATCATAGTGTCTGTTCAGTTGATTTTCTTTTGAGCTCTATTAAGAAAGAAGGATGAAACCTTAAATTTAACTCATCCTTGAGCAGCCACGTCAATAAAATATGGACATATTGATTTGATTGAGCCTATACTTTCTCGGGACAAGATCCTGTGAAAACTGTTTGAAGGTGACCATAAGTTTACTTTACTGCCTTTCTGCAACAAAAAGTGGAACAAAACTACAATAAAAACCCTTCCCAAGATGTGGTTAGTATTCATGTAATATTCTGATAAACATAATTCAATGTTCCCAAATTGAAGGATAATCCATTAATTTTCTAAAGCTCTCTAAGTAAACCAGAAGAATAACGGAATTGTCAGCCATTGAGAAAACTTTAAGGGAGATTTAACTTTCATAGCATAAACCAACCAATAGACAGACTGGAGCACATGTGATAACATGAGATAGTGGCCCAGGAGAGTGGTGAAAGAGCAGTCCCAAACCCGGGTAGAAACTGGGCTAATAGCACTGTCTGTACCAGTCAATAAATAGCATGGATTAATAGTTGTAGTAGTTACCGCAGACGTTAAACATGTTTTGATACCACAGGTCATGAAAATTTTGGTAACAGGAGTGTACTCAAAGATGTGGTAGTAGTTTAGTTAATGAATCGAGCTTGTGAAGAACCTGTTATAAATGGGATAGTGGTGATGACAGAGTGTAGTCACCCTTTTAGATCAGCGATCGGAAAGAATAGCAAAAGATACAGAAGAGTAGTGTGATCTGTGGTGTATGGACCTGGCACAGTTCATGGAGAGTGGTCTTGTCAGTATCAAGGACACCCCCTTCACTTGTTGATAGTGAGATGAAGCAGTATCAGTTTGAGTTACACTATGATTACCAACTGGATAGTAGTAGATGACATGATCTGTTAATGGAGATCGAGGTTGTTACAGTGACACATTGGCGCATTGGCCGTCATCATCATTTGAATGTCACAATGGCAGTAGAACATTACACATGTAACTCGTGGCATATGTGGTTAAGGAATGTTTCGCTTATAGGAGATGTACCAGTTGAGAGCTTACCATCAAAATTTGTAGTTACCTAGTGGCACGGATTATGCAGCTTCAGAATTTCCATCACCCTCACCATATAAAGCTATGTAAAGTACAAGCGTTGGAACAGTTCCACAGCTTCAGCGGTGGCAGCACTCTCACAAGGAAATAATGGGTCTGCTGGTTACTGATCCAGTTCGTTCATTGCTCCGACAAAACTGTGTTGCATGGACCTTCAAAAATATCGGTAGCACTAGAGCCAAGGGTGGAATAGATGGGAATTTTGTGTGAACTAGGTGATAATAAAACAAAATACCACCATCAACAATATGAGGAAAACGGATTAAAACGGCGACGAGGTTGTTTGAAATAGCTGGTTCATTAGGCGTGAAAACAACCTCACAACTAGCGGACGGTGCGTAAGTTACCTGAAACAATACGGAGTGAACAGAATTATTCAGCGACTAGAGAAGCATCAGTAGTAGATGTAGCAATAACTTTGTTTTGTGATTGATTTCATTATCTATTCTTTGGAGGACTGCGTGCAAAACAGGAGAAGAATTTAGAGAAAGCCTTGGTGCTTCCAACAGCATGAAAAGCAACAAAAGTGGGTGCACCAAGTCAAAGCTACCAAATATTCCCATAATTAAATCTCATATCAACTGTTGCTGTAGGCCGGAGGTCCAGTATGTCTAGAGAATCAAAGAAAGATCAATCCCATACTTTTAGTTCTGGCCACTAGTGGTTCTTGATAGAACGGTCTAATTGAAAATGGCCTAGACACTCTGGTTTGTGAGCACTTAAATGGTTCTCCAATTACTATGGTAGAATGTCAAGGACGTTTTTGGCTGTCCTCTTCTTATGACTCTTGCAGAAAAGAAATTGAAGATGAGCGGCTTTTCACACTAAGAGTACCTCCAAAGGCGACCAAGAGAATCAGAGGTGAAAAGAAGGTAATTGTATGTAAGAAGACATTAACAGTATCTAACGAAAAGGTCACGTTCATGTTGATTACCAGTCACAACATCGCACAACCAACTTTTGAGCAAATTGGTCTCTCATCAGTAAATATTGGCTATTAGGTACACATGTTAACAATTCTTCATTCTCCTATAATATCTTAGCTTCTCTGACAGGACTGATAGACGTGTCTGTTATTCTTTCAAAAGTGTTCACATAAAAGTGCAGTAATATCGGCGATCAGTGAATTTGATTAAGATGATTTTGTGGGAATTAACTGCGGCATCATGCTGTAATCCATTCCCTGAAACGATTGAATCTTCAAGTGATTGAAGGAAACGCCAGGCCCTTACTATTGATGACCAAACATGTATGGTCTTGATCTTTGTTGCCTCTCTTGCAGGTAATATTTGAAGCTTTATTTGTCTGTATTCTGTTTACTGTGGCCCCAAGTAACTAACATAAAAATGTTGAAGTACACAGCTTCTAGGCGTCAAAGCAGTGGGTAGAGCTTTATGTATTCTATCATTCCGAATTTCTTGTTGATGTTTAACTTTTTTCCCCGACTCGGAACATTACCCGGAACTATACCTCCATATCAAATAAAGCCTACTCTAATAAAATCAACGGTTCTCTTCTTAGTTTTAATTTAACGAGCTTTAAAGCTATGCCTGCAAATGCTCAGTTATTTGGTTTCAATAATTAGGAAGAAATAATATCTGATAAAAAGAGCTTCTTCAACTTTTAATTTCAAAAATTGAAAATCAAGTGTAAGTTTTTTGAGATTTTATTAATTACAGATTTAAAGATTTACGATGTATTATTGGTCCATTAGAAAGTTGAGTAGATTCTCAACACACTGTATAAATTAGAAGTGATTGGGAATCTAATTACTTTATCAAGTGCAAAGATTTGTGAGATTTCAATATGAAGGAGAACGAAAAGTTACGAAAAGTTACGAAAAGCAGCGAAAAAGTACGAAGAAGGAAAGAGCGAAAACACGAAAATTGGCGAAAAAGAGCAAAAAGAAAATAAAAAATACGAAAATCGCGCAAATTCTGAAAAACAAAACAAAACAAAACAAAACAAAAAAAAAACAAAAATAATCGAGATAATCAACATCACTCAAATCAGTTTTAGAACCAAATCATTTCTCGTTCTTCATACTCTGATGATATGATTCATGTTCCACCATCGAATACCTTTGAATATTCCAGTATTTCTGTTGAGAACTCTCTATAATGCCATCGAATAGAAGTTAAAGCTCATATCACTCCCACCTTCCAAAACGCCTGAAAAACCAGTATGACCTCTTAGAATCCTGAACGCTTCACATAACAACAGTACTCAGAATATACCTCTAACTCCTTTATTGCTTAGAAAAAATTAGCACTTCACAAAAAAAGGAATTTTGAGATTGGACCCTCAAGTTTAACTGAGGCTATACAAACCTCGTCTGAAGAGAATACGGAGCAGTGATAATGCTCAGATCTTACATTCCAGCAAACTCAAGTAAAGTACATTAACAAACAGTCATTTTTGAATCACAAATTTTGTTCGTTAATCTAATAATCACAACCAATTACTGATAAGTCCATCAAAATTCCAAAGAAAGTTGGTTCCAACGTCTAATAAAATCATTTGATTTGTTTGTTATGATTTTCTTCACATATTTCATAACGAACTAAATGTTTGTAAAAGCTGCTTTTAATACTACTGATTTGATTCAGTAGTGAAGATATAACATGCACGATCTTGTTCTACTTTTTTTCCTGGTGCTCTTTCAATGACTGCTGTTCCAATGAAGGTTTTTGAGGACTTATCAAAAGACATACACGAAACTCGATACCAAACAAATGATGTGATTGGATTGCATACTGACATTAAGAGTTACTACTTGGTAAGATGACTGAAACGTTCACTATTTTATTCTCTGAACTTTGGATGTCTTCATTGTTTTCATTGTCTTCTTGAGTCCTTTCGTAAACTTTTTTTACATCACATTAGTAGTAGTACATGGTATTGTGAATTTATTGATGAGAATAGAGAATGTGATGCTCTCAGACGAAGCCCAATCTTTTGGATCTACCCAGTCTCAACAGATCTAGATGAGGACATCATAATCCTCCATTTATTAACATGTGAGGTGCGGAAATTACAAAGCTCGCTACCCTTGAAGTTAAAGATATCAGAAAATCTTGCGCTACTATTTTCCATTGTCCAAAGATAGAGCGTTGGACGTCTAAATGTTTTCTCTGATATCAAGGGTAGAAATGACTTTTCAGAGGCATATTTATTGAGAAGATACTGAATCATAGAAATGAAAACGGCGCTTTCTTCTGGAGTTGATCAATACATTACAGGCGTTTTCAAGAACGATAACTATGTGTACCACAACATTCAGTGGTAAACTATACGAGAATTACTGAAATAATAGAAGATGACCTAAGATGCCAACAAATGTCAGGGAATTTCGCCTTGCTTTTGATCACCCTTAGAGTTTTAAATTCCTTACAATCTGGGCTTAGGCTGCCTTTTCACAGGTTAAAAATCAGTTCAATTAAACGAAAAAACCACCCTTCCAACTGCCATAATTTCGTGAGAGATATGTTACTTCCACAGGTTGAGAGAGAGCCTTAGCTGCAAACTCTGGTGATCTTCTAATTGGAGCCCACCAGTCATTGCTAGCACTACTGCAGGGGTTTAACCATACGGCTACAAGAAAGGGCCTCATCTAACTAGTAGCAGCACCGAACATAATAACTTGAAGATATAACATCGATGCAACCCTCTGGCTTACTGACAGATACCTCATCAATTATCTATGAAACGATACGTGTGACATCCATACTAGCATGAGCTATGTTCTTCTCTCCATTACTCAATACATCAACTACTATGTTATTCGCATGCTATTCGCACTCCACTAAACCATCAGCCAACTGCTGACATGTACTCAATAGAACTAACTATTATTCCTTTTTTCTTCTGGTCTTAGGTGTAATCACTGTTCTTATTAGTCAAAGTGGTCAATAGGAAGAAAGCACACCAGCCATGTACCTGGCATGCCCTCAGTAAATCATCGTAGTGTACTACATTATAGATCAATGAGTACTAGTGATATTCATTGATTAGTTTTCATAGGGCTAGATCAAAGTAAATGTACATTGCAGATCAGTCAGCAGTCAGCAAACACTCAGTGTAATCCCGCAATTCCTCGTTCAGAATGTAGATGATTATAACTTGAACAAAACTGCAGAACTTCGACGAAATAGACCTTGATGTGCTATAGAAAAGTCAACAAAAACACAAGAAGCTGCCATAAGCTGAAGCGGTTTGCCGCAGCTCCTGAAGATTTGACATGGGGGCCGATAATAAGACTCGAGTTAGGATAGTAATAACCTTCCATCTGTCCACAGGCGTAAGCTCTAAGAATGACAGTTGTATTTGAAGCAATGTAACCATTTTTACCGCATCTCAAACGAATCACCTGCTCGCTCATAGTGCCTGTGCTCAAACCAAGGAGGAGGGGGTTAAACTGGCTAACAATAGATTTCTGTAGACAATCAATAGAAGGAGATCTATTTCATTATATAGATCCCTTTGATTCTTTGAGAATTTACTTTTTGCAAGAAATCGGCATAGTTTAGCACTTTAGTTGTATCCTTCTGCATAGCCGGGAGCTCCTGCATAATATAGTTGTGCGTGATTGTGAAACTGATTTGTCGAGTCACGACTCACAGCTCACGAGTGTCGACACTGAACTGTGGAGTGTGGTGTCTGGCCTCGGTACACAGTATCGCCTGGGTACCGTTGGGTACTGTAAGTGGATAGTACTGACTGACGACTGTTGAATGTTGAGAATGTGCAATAGACACTAGTAGTATAACAGTGAGTACTGTCACACATATTGAATAAATCTCCAATCGACAATAAAATTAATGTGTTTGAGGTAATTTCCTCTCATTGGATAAACTTCCTGTTTTGACCTATCAGCCTTGTAAAAAGATAAGTAAGTATATTGCGGCCTTTCAATCATCGTTTCATGACCAGGGTACTTAGTAATTACTATTAGCAGTCAGTACGTTGGCTTATAGCTTATATGTCTCCTTTAACTGTACATTGTGCACTGTGAATGGTGCGTAGGGACTCAGGCAGTGAGGTTCCCCATATGCACAGATATTCAACTGTCTGCAAATATCTGGTTTTAGTCGATAACTTGGCACCTTGGCACACCACCACTCACCACTTAGTACTTCACCATCACTCAGTGACACTGCATCATTGCACTGCACTGCACCAGTCACACTCACCGGTTACCACCCCTAGTGCGCCAGTACCCCTACCAAACCGATATTTATAAGAGTGTAGTATAGACGAATGTATAATGAAAGAAACAATAGGTATAAATAGTTAATATTATACGGCCATATTTGCGTGTAGACATCACAAGCGTGTTTCAACATTATCATAAAGGTGTTGTAGTCATGAGTGCACTCAAAAACCTGTATTTTTATGATAGTACTGGTTTTGTTAACCTTTCTAATAGGCAAAAAGTTCATCAGAGAGCTCAATCTCACTTGGTTCGAATTGCTCATATGATGCCAGCTCATAAAGCATTGATTCTGGTCTGGCCAAGATAATAACGGAACAAGCTATCGATATAGGGAGGGCATCGATGAGATAGAAAGCCAGTTCTTTAGATGCAATTGGACCACTATCACCTTGAACGAATTCAACTATTCTGAGGATACATCTCACAACAATTATTGACATAGAGATGGCTAATATGTTGCACATGGATTTCCAGCTAATGTTCTTGAACTTGTCAGTCTTGATCCGCCTTCTTCTTTCCGTATACTTGATCATTTCAGATGGTGTGTGTGCCGCCAAATAAGTCACTCTCAGACAAATCACTATAAAACATGAAAAAAATACAGCTTGCATAATGTATCCAACCAAAATCAAAGTTCTCCCGATTTTTCTTGAACTTTCATGATCA
>JAKTUE010000102.1:0-13847 GCA_030556525.1 Wickerhamomyces quercuum
ACTTTCCCTAGAAGTTAGGCAGAGTTTTTCATGGGCCCTGCCTAGGTCCCCCCTAGAATATCGTCACGTGATCGCCATACAAAATTTTGAATTTTTTTAAAAAACTACAAAAGATACACCCTAGTACTAGGGCTTTCTAGATGCACGTGATGTATTCCCGGGCTGTTCTTAGAATGTAACACCCATACACCACTTTCAAAGTTTGTGGCCCTTACCATACTTTTCAAGGTGAAACAGAAACTGGTTCCCATAGTTAACCATACAATTCGCGGCAATTTGAACAGTCCCAGAAACTTGCCTGTGTTTGGTGAAAAATTAAAACCTTTCATATACAAATCTTGAACATCAACACTAATAGAAGAGTTATACCTATATCAATAATCATCAAAAATGTCTACTGGTGCTTCAGGTAACAAATACAGAATCTCAGTATGTTCATATTCCCAGGAGACTCAATCAGAGACTATTCAAATTTGATCAAGAGAAGTGTGTCGTGTTTGTGAATTTTATGTCTGCGCATATGAGGAGAAGATAATCAAAAGTTCATTTAAAAGGGAGACCAAATATAACCATCAAAAAGAAAAGAATAGGCGAGATCAAAGCAGGACAGGTGTTTGTGGAAATCAAAATGATACAGGGTCTTATTTTTGTACGAAACCATAGCTTCATGAGTTATTCCAGAAAAAGTGTCAGACGAAAGCGCACTCATTTAAACATTTATCAAGCACCCTCCTAGAATGGTTCCATTCCATGTCAAGCCATATTATTCTCATATCTTTTATTCAATGACATATTCCTAGATGGTATCACGAATAATCCTTGACATTTTCACACAAAGAAACACACCACGCTCTTACGCAAATCTGAATTAGTTCTCTTTGAGCTTTGAAGTATCTCAAAGTCTTTATACTAACAATACATCTTCAATAGTTAGGTCTACCAACCGGTGCCATCATGAACTGTGCCGACAACACCGGTGCCAGAAATCTATACATCATAGCCGTCAAAGGTTTTGGTGCCAGATTGAACAGATTACCAGCTGCTTCTGTTGGTGATATGGTTATGGCCACTGTCAAAAAAGGTAAGCCAGAATTGAGAAAGAAAGTCATGCCAGCTATTGTTGTCCGTCAATCTAAAGCTTGGAGAAGAAAAGATGGTGTCTACTTATACTTCGAAGATAACGCAGGTGTCATTGTCAATCCAAAAGGTGAAATGAAAGGTTCTGCTATCACCGGTCCAGTGGGTAAAGAGTGTGCTGATTTATGGCCACGTATTGCTTCCAACTCTGGTGTTGTTGTTTAATTACTTTATCATAAAAATTTAATGTCATTTTTATTTTGAGTCGCAGAGTAGATCAGCAGAGAGACGAGAGAGAGAGAGAGACCATACTAAAGCTTGTAAAAGAGGTCAATCACAGGGCTTCATTTTCGAGTTCGACAAGCGAAATGTAGTATAAAACACGAGAATCTCTTAGGTGGTGCTTGGTGCTACAACATTTGCTGTGTTGGTGCACATTTTTGTGTAGATCAATTTTGAAGAATCGCTAATGGTTTGCTTAGAACTAATAACGAGAAGACCCTCAAAAAACATCAAAACGACCCACGCAGAGTATTTTGTGTTCAATAACCACACAATTGAGCCCAATCAGGAAGACATCACTATTTCGAATCGTCTGTTGTCTACTTTTCGCCACCGTTGTTGTTCATGTTCCTTCTTTGATTGTACACTAGCCCTTACCAATGGCAAGCTCTAATATAATCAACATACTTGAATTGCTTGAATCCACAAAAGTGAAAGAGAGAAATGAAGGTCTTCAATCACTTAGCGATCTTATAGATTCTGAACAGCTCATTACGCCCAAGAATCTCATTGCCATTGCAGAAAGTTTGTTCTCTTTGATTGATAATGAGAAATCAACCTATCTCAAGAATGAAGCCCCAGGTGCATTAACGAGGCTTAACGATGGATCTTATACTCTGAGGAAACTGATCACAAATGACCCCAGCAAATTGAAGTTCAAGCTAGTTGATGCTGTTTTAGAGTTTATAGAGACTAGGTTTTTTGATTCTAAAGGTGGTATTTTTAGTCATTTGGCTGTCAATCTATCAAAGATACTGCATTCTATTGTCGCTTATGACGCACATAGGGCCCACTTACCAAGTTCAAGCTGGCTCAATCTGGTAAATATGATCATCAGAGCTTTACAGTGCCAGTTGAGAGAAAGTACTACGGAGAAATTTCTACCCGATCTGTTACTTTCACTGAAACACATGTTGAAGGAGACCATGGTTTGTTCTAAGGACATAGTCACTTCCCTAGCTAATATGATATCCGAATATTTCAATAACCTGCAAAAAGATGATTCGTCTACACCAATAATGTTGGAGATATCCAATCAATCACTTATTTTAATGTCGACTACCAATGTTTCATGTGGTTTAAATGTGGTCAAGTCTGTTGTGAAGGCTTCCGCTTACTTCATAAACACCAACTACGAGGTTCTAAAAGATCAGTTTCTAATATTTTGCATAATATCGAGTGAATACATTGGTAATTCGATTCCGAAATTGCTGGATGAGAACGACACGCCTGTTGCTATCCTAGACATTGAGTTCAGAGATCATTTGGTCCATTTAGTCGATCAGTTACTTCAAAGCTATGTTACTAATATTGAAAGCTCTTTAGGACTAGATATGATGGATTTCTCAAACACACGTTCCTCAGAATCCAGAAATTGGTTTGATTTCCAGACAATAAGTGTACATGATTCAAACGCAGTTAAACCTTGGTTATCGCTTCTTGGTATGGTATCTTTACTGAATGCATTATTCGCTTTAGAAAGAGCTACCACCGAAGACTTAAATCAAAGGGGATGGAAAAGGAGGAAATTGGATGCTTCATTTGTAGAAATTATCGATCGTTCTTCTTGCTCGATTGAATTCATTGAAAAATTATTGGAGTCTCCATTGGTACAAGTTCAAATGATGGGGTTGAAAATACTTATCTTTCATGTTCATACTTTCAAAGAAGATATATCTTCATTCGATGCCGAAAAACTAGTTCTTTATGATAGACCAACTCTTAGCGGATGGGTATCATTATCAATCAGAACATTACTCGAATATGGCTGGCACCCTTCCAACGAAATTCTGTCACAAACTTTAAGAGTTAATCTTCAGATGTTAAAAGATCCTAAATTGGTCAATGTTGCCTCTCAGACATCTATCCAAATTATTTGCTCTTCAAATTTCAGAGTTACTGATAGATCTTTAAATCAATTGATTGAATCGATTTTCGAAATTTCACAAGTTAATGGACCTAGCACTTTTACTAATGACTCTCTCAAGTTTTGGGTTGTTGCTTCAGATTTAGCCAAAGTCTTCAGTTTTGGCGAGAAGAAAGCTGGGGATAAGATAGTTGATTGGTTGCTATCAAAATGGGACACCATAACGTTCAAAGAAAGATTAGACACATTTCCAGCTATTGTTGGCTGGTTAAGTGGCTCGACTTTCGTAAACGAGGATCGGCCTAAAGTTATCACAACTTCATTCTCAAGAGTTCATGAAATATGGGCAAAGAAAGCATCACTATCCAGATTCATTTTACAGAGTAAATTCGAGAATGCTTCTGTTAAATCAGATATTAGTTTTAGCTTCGCAGCTCCTGTTGTTGATTTGACTTCTTTAGAGCCACTTATTGACAAGTTTTTGCTGACTTTAGACCAGCTAGATAGGGACAATACTTCATCGCTGTTGGTTGAATACATTGGTTACGGGCTCTCAATTTATCAGTACATATCCTCAATTCCTGACTTATCAAGCTCAGCCGAAAGACTGAAGTATGATATTAGGAGATTGCTAGGCAACTTGAGACCATATACGGGTAAAGCACGAGACCAGATTGTCAAGAACCTGAATTGTTACAAAGTGTTCAGTGATTCTGGGTTATTTGTTGTTGAATGTATTAACAATGAACGCTTTATATCACCCTCAACTAATATAGAAACAGCTAAGACTGATGACTTCGCTGATTTTGGTACCATAAGAAAATCTAATGATATCCAAGTGAATGGGTCGTCCTTGTCATCTCATGACTTCAAATTTACCAAAATTCCTGAGCAAGAATTGCTTGATTTAATTATCAAAGCCAATTCCAACTTCGGTCATACTCATATTTCGAACGCTGCTATTGATGAAGCTGTGCTATATTTGGATCATTTATCATCAGAGAAATTCTGCTTGGTATTCTACTCCTTCCTGGATCACTTAAAAGGTGTTGATTTAACCAATATCCAGACAACTTCCATCAAGTTCCTGCTAAGACAATTTGGCTCTAAGCTTTTGACATCCTACCAGTTTCAAAGATCTCCAGTTGGTATCACTTTGATCAATGACTTTGTGCATATTTTTTCAAAGTTATTATTCACCAAAGGTTCAAGTGATCTTGTTAACGATTTTACTGATATATTTGAGTGGTATCTTACATTAGCTGAGAAGGGTAGTATTTTTGAGGAGTCTTCACAGGTGATGTTTCTTAAGACTCTATTTGAGCTTCTCAGTTCTCCATATTGCATGCAGTTAGCTGATCCTTTGCTAGTAACCAATGTTGCGCTCCAGCTTTTACATCAAGGTACCAATTTTCTAAAGTCAGCTTTTTCTTCAGATATTGAATATTATCTTTCAACTTTATCATGGAAAGAAAAACTTGAGGTATTTGATGGATTTATGGGGTCATTCGATTCAGTTTCTTCAGAAAACGAAACAGCAGCCACATCATTGATATCCCTTAAATCTATTTGTTCCCCTGAATATCCATTTTTAGTCAAAGGATTATGTTTTATCGTTAAGAATTTTCATCAGGTGCATTTTTTACCTTATGCCCAAGATATAATCAGGGATTTTTTAAACAGATTTAGTTTGAAATCTATGACAGATCTTCCTACTTGTGCTATCTTGGAAATATTTGATTATTACTACTCATTTTATGACTCCTTTGATCTCTTTCCCTTTCGGTTATTTGGTTACGATTCCTTAGAAGTATTCATAACCAAATACCACGGGCTGCTATTTTCTATCGTGAAGTCAAGAAATTCAAGTTCCGAACATGTTTTAGCGGAAACAGTGAAATGCTCTGGTAAAGAGGCTGATGTTTTACAGCTTGAAGTCCTATCATTCTTGCTACCTCTAGCCTACACACATGATGGCACTAGAAATGAAATGAATCAATATCTCGATGATGAACTAGGTGACCTGATAGGACACCAATCATTTATCATTGTTCACAATTTTCTGCAATTTATTGATGTTTCGGATGAAGCATCCTTTTTCCAATTCATACCGGGTCTTGAAACTCTTCCATATTTGAGCACACTCGTTTCCAAAGATGCCGAGATTCTTTTCTCCAATGTGAACCTTAGTGTTTCATTTTCAGATGCCTTACATCAAATTTCACTACTATCTAGGAATGCTGAGATATGGAAACCCAACAAAGTTTTGTTTTTGGTTAGCAGTATAATGAGAGATTTAAAATTGGCAAAATCGCACGACGAGAGTATTCTAAGCTTAAGAAAACTGAAGCTATTAATGATAATTGGGTCCGAAGCATTTCAGTCAGAGTCTGATAATCTGTTACTCTCTTTTGTGGACTCATTAAGCCCCTATCTGAATGACACTAGGCTCCATAAGAATGTTTCTAGTCTGATTCTATGTGCTATTAAGTTATATCCTGATAACGTTGTGGAATCAAGGCTTTACCCAAGTGGTCTTTTCAAGCTATTTCATCAAGTAACATGTTTCAAGGATGCTGGTAATGTTGTTGATGCCCAGATGCAGGAGCTTATTTTTGGGCTTTACGCTCTTATTGATTCGAAAAGAGCTTGGAAGAGCTTGCTATCGCCTTTTATTGACATCATTAAGGGAAATCCAGTTCGTCTAACTTTAGATATTCTGCATCAAACTTTGAAGTATGCTTCGCACGTTACAGGTAACATTGAATTAAAGTCACATATTCTTGATGTCATGAGCTTAGTTTTCAGAAAGAATCCCGACCTAAGCACTGTTCCTTATGGTTTCAAAACCAGCAGAGAAGTTGCTCGCTTGCTACTGGATACATCCAAATCAGAAATTTCCCAACCTGTTGCACTCTTTATTTCAAGATATCTTGCCAGATTCTTTTTAGAAACAGGGGATGATTTGCAAGAATCTAAAGAGGACTTTCAGAGAACTATTGAGTACGATATTAAACTGAAATCAGGCTCACTAAATTATGTATTTGATGAGATTGTGAAAAGAAAATATGAATCGAAAGACTTGGAGGAGATTTCACTTATCGAAAAGGTAGTTGGTAAAGTGTTATATGATTATAATCATGACCCAAGATCGGTGGAAGCCTTGATTGATTTTGATACTCATCTCAGTCCCTTTGCTGACACTATCTTACCATTAGATTCATTACTATTTGAGATTCTAACACCAGATTCAATCGATCCCCCGGATATTGAGCGTATCATTGAGAGTTCTTTCATGAAGGACTTGGAACTCTCAGAGTGGACACAAAAACTATGCATTGCTCTGCTGAACGAACTTCAAAGTCGCCTTCCCCAAATTGCTCCTTTGATGAAATACCTTTCTCATTTCCCATCATTATCTGTTCGGATCGTCAATCACCTTTGGTTGTTTTATGTTGGAGTTTTTGGTAGTGCTGGAGCTGTAAGACTCTTGAGATTTGTTGCCATTAATACGGCCGCTGCCTCTTCCACCAATGTTGATGAAGAAAAGATTAAATTGCTGCTAAATCTATGCTATTTTATTAGACTATGTGGTAACATTGGGCTGAAAAACTTCAAATCTATTTATAAAAAGCTCAATCTATCTGTTATATATGAGTTGGCTACATATTGTGGACTGACCAAATTTGCACTGCTGTTATTTGAAGAGAGTTTCAACTCCATTGGTGATCCTGAGCATTCACTTTCTGATCACACTGAAGTTCTCACTAGTATTTATGAGGGACTGAACGATGTTGATTTGCTCTATGGCATACCGGTTGATCCTTCGCTAGACTATGCTATTGACATATTCAACAAAACTGATGATAATTCCTCAAAGCGAATTACGTTCAATAGTGCGATGTTTGACTCTTCGATTTCTCCAAATGATGTTATTTCCTCTAGAGATAACTTGCTGAGATCATTAGCTTCTGCCAGTATGAATGGTTTGTCGAGTATCGTGAACGATTTTGTTGATCCTCTTGAAAAGCTCTCAAATGGTTATAACTGGTGTTGGAAACTAGACAGATGGGATTTGCCCTCTGTGCTATACCCAAAAACTGAAGGCGAATTTATTTATAGTGCCTTAAAATCTCTCAAGGATCATAAAACACAAACTGAAGTTCAAGAATTGTGTCACAGTTTGATGTCACAACTGTTGAACTCTACCGACATAGGTGACGCACTGTTGAAAACACTGTGCACTATGTACAATGTTGAGACGATCACTAGTTTAAGCAGTACTGACCTTAAGGATAATATTTTGGATACGATCAACTGTACTGAAAATTGGTTCAAGTTTGCCGACTTCCCATCATTAGAGAACATACTGTTGTCGAGAAAAATCCTGTTTCAATCGTCTCAACAGGTTATAGGCAAAGACGAATCTGCAATAGCTACTGCTCATGAAATTTCACGATATGGTTTCTTTTCGAGACTACATCATGAGAAACAACGCTCTGCAAATTCCGCTGTTCTCTTAGATAATATGACAAAGCTCATTGAAGATGATGATGTCAGAATACTTTTGTTTAAGATGTCCAATTTTGAGTCTGCTTGTACTCTATGGAGTCAGGGTGAAACTGTTATTCCAATTGCTATGCTTGAGAAGAATTTAAACCAAGCTGTCGATTACCAAAATATTAATATTCCATTAAATGCTATCAGACCTTCTGATTCAATGCTGACCTCCTATCTAGTCAAGTGGAATTCTGACTCTAGACAAAAAAGGTTCGAGAATATTATGGAGGAGTATGTTGAACGCTCTATCTCTAACATTGATGATGTTTATAGTTCAAAGGGTAAAGCTGAAATATTTCATACGATTGGATACTTTTGTTATAAACACACTAAGATATCTGGAATTGATGAGAATCTCAAAAAACGTGAACTGTTGCTTACAAGTAAGAGAAACGAACTAAAGGAACTGAAAGCAATTGCTCTGGATGAAAATGCACCTGATAGGGATAGAAAAGAAGCTAAACGTTGCTTCCAAAAGATCCAATTTCAGTATGAAACCGATAAAGATGTCTTTGAAACTCTGCAAACCAATCATAAGCTGTGTATTCAGAAATCTATTGAATTCTTCCTGAAGACTATTTCAGTGGATAACAGCTTCGATGAAGAAGATATCGACAAACTTTGTGCTTTATGGTTGGAGCATTCTAGTAATGATTATGTTAATGATGTTGTTGAGAAAGAAATATATGGTGTCCCAAGCTATAAATTTATTCCGTGGATTAATCAGCTGGTTTCCCGTCTATCTAATGAAGGTAAAAATGATACTTCAAAATTTCAAAAGATTCTTCAAGATTTGCTTGTGGATATTTGTTATAGACATCCATTCCATTCACTCTACTTCATCAAGAATCTCCAGTTCCAGAAAAACTATGAAATTTCATTGTCAGATAGGTCTCTTAGTTCTAGAATAGATTCTGCTTCTACCATCTGGAACAAATTAAAGAGTAAAGGTGCCTTATTCATCAAAGAAGCTCTCACTCCTGTTGATGCCTTGTCTAAAGCAGCCATGGAACTGGCTAATTTCAAAATCTCAAAAAATTCAGATAGAAAAGTCTATTTGAAAAATTTAGATATAGGCAAGTTCTGGCTAAAAGTGTTGCCCACTCTTAATGTTCCTTTGCCTACGGCCAACATGATCCCAATATCGGTGACCGGCGATTATAGTGCCCTTCCACGGATTTCTAGCGTCAATCCTCTTGTCACAATTTCTCCATCTGGTATCAGTTTACCAAAAATTCTTGAAGTGAGGTTGAATGATGGTTCTTCTCAGAAATTGTTACTGAAAGGTGGTACTGATGACTTGAGACAAGATTCCATTATGGAGCAAGTTTTCGAAAAAGTGAATATCATTTTACAGAATGACAAAATGACAAGAAAGAGAAATCTGAAAATTCGAACCTATAAAGTTGTTCCGCTAGGCCCCACATCAGGTATGATAGAGTTTGTGGCAGATTCTATCCCATTAAGTGATATTTTAAGACCACTTCACTCCAATGATAAGATATCATTCGATGATGCGAGGGTTATGATGAAAAGTGTCCAATCTAAAAGTACTCGTGAGAGGCTCTCCACATATCTAAGAATCTGCAAGGATATTAAACCTGTATTCAGGACTTTCTTTTATGAAACGTTTGTTAATGTTGATGATTGGTATAAGAGTCGCCAAATATATACCAAGGGAATTGCGACCACGTCAATTATAGGTCATGTTCTTGGGCTGGGTGATCGTCATTTGAACAATATTTTGATCGACAAGAAGACTGGGGAGCCAATACATATTGATTTAGGTGTCGCATTTGATCAAGGTAAACAATTGCCAATTCCTGAGCTTGTTCCTTTCAGGCTAACACGAGATTTAATTGATGGATTGGGCGTGACAGGTGTCAAAGGTAGTTTCGAGAAGAGCTCAGAACACGTCTTCAGAGTGATGAGAGAAAACTGTGAGAGAATCATCAGTATCTTGGATGTTTTGAGATACGATCCATTATATATTTGGGCAATATCCCCTATTAGAAAGAAAAGACTACAGGATAGCGATGAGGTTTCCAAAACTACTTCAGTTGAGTCGTATGATTCAGATGCTGGTAGAGCTGTTAAAGGCGTGGAGGATAAACTTATTGGCAATGGACTAAGTGTTGATGCTAGTATTCAGCAGCTTATCCAAGAAGCTACTGACCCAAAGAACTTGTCTGTTATTTACTTAGGGTGGTCTCCATTTTACTGAGTTTTAACTAAAATATAATATCAAAGTGACGCCGGACGCTGAAGAAACCCCATAGGGCTATTAAATGTGTTAACTCACAAGCGGAAACAGGACCTGATTCAGTTTTGGGCTTAAGCCAGGTCATTGGCACAGCTAACTAAAAGAAGGCAGTATGATTACTATGAAAATTACACAAGACAGAATCATAAGGAAGTTGTATATACTGAGGTATAGTGGAAATTAAAGTAAACTAATAGAAATAGAATGGTAGAAATAAAATAATGGATAAAAAGTAACGCTTGATTACACAAAGAACACACGAATTTAGCTTACTCGATCAATTCAACATAATTGCTTGGACAAATACCGATTTCACCATTTGATCTCTTGGCTTGCCACCATCTACTATGTATATCATTGACCTTTAGCACCTCACCTTTTTCAAAAGAGATTTCGTTTTCATCCTCCGGACTTGACTCATAAGAATATAATGCTCTGGCAGTGTATGGGAAATCATCAATCACTAAGTTTGAGTCGAAACCCAGTTCATTAGTTCCACTGAGTTCAGTTTCAGTACTGATGTGCGTAGCAGAACCTTGATTGAACATTGGAGAACCTGTTTCCCTTTCTGAGAAGTTTTCCAGACCATGTAATCTTGTTGAGGAAACAAATTTTGTGTTCGCTGAGTTTCTATAACCATCTGTCGTTGTATTAGCAGCAGAATATCCGCCGCCTAGGGTATATGATTGACGATAGAATGGATTGCTGGAGTTTCTTGGGCCCTTGACTGAGAATGAGTCTACCCATTGATTGGTTGGGGAAGAATTATCACCACCATAGTAAAAAACCCAAATCAGATTGACCATTGATAGTAAAATAACACCGGCAGCAGCAGCAGCTTTTCCTGAACCACTAGAGTATACCAAGTTGGTTGCAGAATTGGTTGTGTAGATAAATGCTATGGCAAACCCCGAAGTCAAAAAGGTTTTATACTGGTCTATGAGATCAAAAACATAGAACAAGAACAGAAACACCAATAATAATAGTTCAAACACAAGACCCCACCAAGTGAATTTCGGAAATGCTCCAGTAATACCTGCAACCACCGAGCCAGCAAAGGCAATTATCCATGACAGGATTGCAACCAGCAGTGTGGATAAAGCAAAAGGATCTGTTGTCAGATTGGAGATTCTGAAGCTGGCTGATTTGCTGATTTGTTCTGGCTTACCCATCGTGAAACCGTTAAAAATGTGATCAAAGGGTGTTATTAAAATATGAGCTTGAGCTTTGAGCTAAAATCAATTGGGAAATATAATCCAGATACGTTTTGGTTAGATCTGTACTATAGAACAGTAGAATAGTTCGTGTTTATGATGGTATGACGTAATAGCTCTAGAGTATATACAACTAGAGAACAAAAATTGAGATGGAAGCGTGTCTAATGAGAGCTGTCAGTGATTTATTGCATAGACGTGAGCTTCGAACAACACAGATTGGTTTCGTGTTGTGAGTTTGTTCTTCGAGTTGATGAGGTTATTGTTGAAACAAGGAAGAATGTTTAAGGGAAACGCGCGTTAGTTGATGCTCTTTTGGGGAGCCTGTGGTAGCAGAGATCTTTTCTAAATGAGTGGCAAGGAGTTGGGTCAGAGCTTATGCGAGACAGTGGAACAGCGTTGTAAAAGGAGCTTCTTTCTTCTTCAACCTGGAAAAACAGCTTTTTGTTAGTTTCTGGCTTGTTTTTAGTGTGAAGAACACTTTGTTTTCAGGTTTTTCCTATGCGTTTGTTACCCGCGAATTTATGGCAGAGCTCACAGATTCCGCGAATATTTGAGATCGTCGTTTGGTGTGAATCTAGAACATCTACAAACATGAGCTCTCTATTAAGTACTTGTATAATGTGGAGCTACTCAATGGGTAGCTCCGAGGAAGATGGTGGCCGAGAGGCAGATCACCATCACTAGGAACCCCCAGATTGTCAGTGCAAGTGCGAGGTATTTTGTGAGCCAGAGGTGTTTCGGCGTGTTTGCTGTAAGAGTACCTGTTTGTGGATCTTTGTATTCAGAGCCAATCAACTGGTACCCGAAAATACCTGGTAGAATAAACGATATTGACGTGGACCCAGTAGATCCAACAAATGCTAAAACATGGGCCAAAGAGGTGACACTAATAGCTATCAAATAACTGAACGCCAATATTAAAAACGTAATGACGATAAAGTTCTTTCCTCTCAATGGAGCAACAACAGCAGTGTCACCTTCTTCAACCAGTTCGTCATAGTGAACTACCAGCCTATCCGTTTCATTACTGGTGAGACGCTCACGGAACGGATGCTCTGGTTGTGAAACGGTAGACTGTGAGCTGGAGTCAAAGGTTGCAACTGACTTCTTTTTAGATATGGTGGACACATGTTTGAAATAATGAAGGATATGGTTGATCGAAGCTCTGGCTGGGTGACATTGCAATGGATAAGAAAGCACAACCAGGATCACAATTGCTATTCTACCAACTGTTGAAGAAATAGCATGAGAATATCCAACAATAACGTTGGGATTAACGTTGTCCCCAAAGGATAAGTAACCTGTTACACCAACAAGAACATATAGCACTAACGCAGTTCCGATTGCAATACCGATAACATTATTGATGTTTCGGCTTGATTTATCCTCAAGTTCATTGACCAAAGAAAACATGTTTTGATGGCATGTATAAGCAAAGACAAAAATAGGGAAACTCGAAAAGACTGACGTGATAGAGAATGGTTTGAATATCCTCACAGGTCCTTTATCCTCGATATCATTCTTGAGAAAATGAACGAATACTAAAATCACTAAGTAGAAGACCGACGATAATGCTATCATCGATGCATATTTCAATGAGTCTAATTTCTTCAAAAAGGATAAAGGAACGACGATAACAACCATAAACAAAGTAATCCAAAAGTTACGTTCCAGTAGTAATTCATGATGTGCTAGAAACTCATCGTTAGCTAGAGATTGTGTGATTTTTGGCATCAGATCACCAATAACAACCAAATACGAAATACCAACCCCGAAACATTTGATTGCAATGGCTAAATCAAATACAACACTTAATTGAGGGTAGGTCAATTGAGCTAAGGCAAAAAATGATGCCTCTCCATCTTTAACATATTTCGAACACTGGCCTTGAAGGAATAAACCAAAAGAAGAGGATAACGCTGAGAATAGAATGACGAAAACACCAATTAGAATACCATCGGATTTGATAGCATAAGGCATTGCCAACATTCCAGCACCTAAATAAATGTTAGAACATGGAAATGATCAGAGAAACGCACTCCAATATATACATACCAATGATGGTGTTTAGTAGGTTAACTGATGCCGACAGGGCAGTTGCTTTTGCCTGTGCCATTTTCTCTGTGTGTATAGATAAAGAGACCAAATAAGAGATGATGACAACTAAAAGAGGCTAATCAACTCACATAAAACGAGTGATAGACGAAATAGGCCCAAAGAAATAGATAGCCAGAAGAGCACGGAAAGATATCTTGGATAAATTGCTCGAGACTCAGTGAAAACCTTGTTTGATTAGAAGAAGCCTGAAATGCTTCAAAGAGTTCTGACTAAGTGCCGTTGATTGTTCTTCTTGACGTTTTTGTTTCGTTTGTGGTGCTTCGAGAAGCTAATCGCTCTGAAAAGGGAGATTTTCGAGGGTTTCTTCTCCGTATCAAGAAATAGAGTACAACTTATGTAAAACCTTCGCGCAAACACTGTCAGTCAAATTTGCAAATACTGTCTAGAACAGTTTTTGAAAATTATAATTGAAACTGCGAGTTTGCAAAAACAATATTTTTCAACTTGAAATTAGAGGCCCATA
>JAKTUE010000103.1:0-13741 GCA_030556525.1 Wickerhamomyces quercuum
AAAACTACCAAATTAGGAAACTTGCCTCTTTAAAATTGTTTCATATGTGTTCAAAAAGTAGTAGTTTTGTTTAATCCAACTAAAGATATAATAGATCGAATACAATTCTTGATAAAAATACACGTCGAATTCTTCTTTTAAGGAAATTATCGCTGCGAGCTTAGCGGTAACGAAACCTTTGAGCATTCTGAACTACCAGAAGATAGAGAGCTTTAGCCATTTCTTTGTAAAAAGTCAAGAGCTGCTTAATTGTATCTCGAACTAGCTAACCGTTGGGCAAAAATCACATCTCGATAAAATCGAAGTGCACTGAACCAGACAAGAAGGGTCTGATCTCCGACTTTTGTTTTAAAAAGAAGTTGATCAAAACAACGCTCCAAGGAGATTTTTGGCAGGTGATTCTGCTGAACAGAAAGTCAGAGATATAAAGCTGAATAATATCTTGGAGTTCTTAAAGCAAAACAGCGGATCTGCCCTTGCCTCTTATCTGGGACAGATTGGGATATCTTGCAAATCAGATCCGTGGATTGGGGTTTTCGGATTACATTCGTAAAACCCGACTGATCATGTAAATTTCCTATTTAGGATTTTTACATCAAACAGTGAATTTCCGCGAATTGTATTGATCAAGTATCATAACCTTGCCTAATAAATACACTGACGAATAGTTAGATGTAAGGCTAAAACACTCAGAGCACAAAACGGGCAGAAGAAGTCCTGCATCCTTTATATAAGACCTGATTTCCTAAATTGATACGCTACAATCCTTAATAAACATTATCGACAATTCTCACAGAAGAATAACACGTAATAAGTGACCCCTATCCAAAGTCGTTATATCTAGAGAGATGATAGTGGCTATTGGAAGCATCAAAAAAAAAGAAAGATGACAATTAGAGTTGTACACCACCAAAGTGGTAACAAATATAAACTATTAAAAACTCACTTCAAACTAGGTCATGAATCATGCCAGTGGCTTATGAAGATGATACACTAGACAGGTTTTCTAAATTGAAAACTATTCTCATCGAGAACCTGGAGAGATATTTCAACCTGAACTGGAACAATAAAACTGAGTTCAAAAGGGAGATTAAAAGGCGCAGAGAGAATTACAACGAGGAGTGCCTTGGTATGAGTAAATTAGAGCTGGAGTACCACAACATTATCAGCATTGATGTTTTATTTAAGCCATTTCAGTTTAATGTTGCTGTCAACAGTCGCTCATGGTGGATCCAACTAGGTAAGGGTTTAACACGTAAATGGAGTGAGGAATCATTTGAGAAAGCAGGCGTTGAATTGCAAGATCTAGATCGATATGGCTTTCAATATGCAGTGTCAGGCTTCCTGGAAAGACTAGTGATGGCCGAAATTTATATGAACAGGCTTGTCCAAAGGGCCCCATCTGAAACGTACTCGCAACGGCACTTGTTCTCGAAGTCGAAGAAATCTTACTCCGAGTTATTATACAGTGATATGCATCTGTTCTTCAAGAAATATTTCGAAGATGCGACTGTTATTGCTGATAACGAATACGATGATGATCAACTAATTGAGTTCCTACGCACTGTTTTGGCGCCCTCTAGTATCAATTCAAATGGATATAGAGGTGTATCAAAATACCCACTAGAAACCAAGAATGAGGCGCAATTTACATCGAAGTTTCAATATGAGTTTAACTTTGAAAGTAAAGAAGAACTGCTGCGCACTGCAATCGAATCTAAGTTGGAACGCAAGCCTACTTCTCGCTCATTGGATGATATGTCATTCTCATGGCTAGATGAAACAGATCAATCTAAATATGACACTCAACCGGTAGCAAAGTCAACATCTCTGTCTGAGAAGTCAATTACTTACGAAGCCTTCACCGAGTCGGCAGTGAAATCTGGTATTAAGATCACATGCGATTTCAAAGTGTCCGATAAGTTAATGAAGTTCAGTCCGATACTAATGGAGTTTAAATTGCACAAGGCACTAGTAAGGAAGTTCAAAGAGCTTTTCGACAATCCCAGAAAAAAAGTCATGTCTTCCACTTTATTTAATCTTCTGAACCAAGCTATTACATATGCCCAACTAACATTGTCACCTATTGTCATCATCAGCAATTTCAACCAATTCTTAGTCCTCATTTTCCCATTGGATGAAGTTTTTAGCAGCAGAAAAGATTTCAAAGCAGATTACAGCAAATGTGAGTTTTTCGTTATTGATGCCCTAGAAAAACCTATTGGTCTTTTCTTGTCTCTTTTAACCTGCAATGCATTGACAGAGTTTCAAAGACTACTGTCATTGAGCGATAATAGCTTTTTGGACCGTGTTGTGAGGTACAACAAAGGTGAATGGGTGAATCCAGGCCTGTTTTCAGCCTTGTGGACGTATTCGGCTCCACGTCACAAGCTCTTGAGGGATATTGAACGTTATAGAGTCTCAAAGGATATTTTGTTTGACTGTCTCAAATTGCTTATAAGCTCAGAGGATCGTGAAGTGGGTCCGGAGCAACGTAAAGCACAGGAATTCATTAAATCTAAGATTAAAGAATTCTGGGGCGACAGCAGTAAGATTATGATTCCTGGTAAGCATGGAGGATCAGATAAGAAACCTGAGATAGTCGAGACCGAAGCTTTCTTCTTAAAACAGATAATAAAGGGTAAAACCTGGTATGAAGATGTTGCATCAACCTTTGTCGTAACTAAAGTGGATGATAAAAATGAACCACCGATGGAGTTTATTTTGAAACTTTTCGACTCAGTGAAAATTGTGCCATTTAGGTGGGAGACAGCATCACTTCCAGATGATGATTACGAAGATAACAAAGGATTCTTCGATAATCTACAATCTGTGGTAACCAAATGTTTTTTGAAAGAGGTGTATGTTTATTCCAAACTCTCCGAAGAGGGGCTAGAAGGATTAGCACCTAAAGTTGAGTCATTTGGATTTTTGAACAACAAAGACCTTCATAAGGATGCTAAAACAATATCACGGGATGATCTGTACAGTTTTATTAAAATGGAGGAAGCATACGATGTGTCGCCTGGTAAGGCGCTATTAAATCAGCAAGGACCATTTATTTTACTCGAGAAACTTACAGAGATATCGAGAGAAAACTTATTTATTACAGATGAGATCAAGGAAACGGTGTTGAATGATGGTGAACAGAAACTGAAAAGGCTTCACCGATTGGGTATAGTACATGGTGATATCAAACGTGATAACGTACTTATTGTGGACGAAGGTGGGTCACCAAAAGTCAAATTTATTGATTTCGGACATTCATTAATCACGAAGAAAGCTGAATTTGAATCTGAATCTCAATCTGAATCTGAATCTGAATTTGAATGTGAATGTGAATCTGAATGTGAATCTGAATCTGAACGTGAGTCTACATTACAGAGAAAAACAAAACAATCTAGATATAGTTCTAAAAAACGCAAACTCGATAATCCGAATGAGTCGACGTCATCTCCTCAGACTAAGGACGATTCTAAAGAAAAGACTGTTAAAGCTAAATCAAAAGCTGCTAAAAGAATGGCTAAAAGAATGGCTGCTATAGATCTGGAAGAATTAAGAGAAACGTTGAACGATAAGTTATATAAATATTATCGCCATTGAGAATGAGGACGATGCTAAAGAAAAGGAAACTGGTAAGGAAAAAGCTGTGAAAGAACAGGTTGCTAAAAAAGGGCTAAAAAGCAGGCTGCTAAAGATCTGGAAGAATTGATAGATACCTTGAACGAGAAGTTATATATATATATGCTAGCTAATGAGAATGATTTGGTTTGCTTGTGGTGCGTTGGTGTAGCTGAAAGATAAATTTTGAAATAGCAAACTCTGTATCTAATCCGCTTTGTCACTTCGTTCAAGATTGTTTTCAGGGAAGAATACCAAACTACATTATATTTATATACATAGACCTGGTATCTTGAAGAACAATGCAAACAATAGTTAGTTTAATCTGCACAGCAAGTGTATCAAATCGGTACCACGGCCGATTTCTGTATTGGAAAGAGTGGATGAATATGAGTCCAGCTGAAAGCCGGTAGCACTTGTCGTAGACTGATATTGATCCTCTGTGCATCTCTGTGCCATTGCAGCAAGAGGACTGATGCGCGTGCCATAATGATAGTGTTGGAAGAGGAGACCCTCTGTTGGTCAGATTATCAATTATATACATTCACGTTAATGGCTGGAATAAATGTCAGAGATGGTAGATCGTATTGATTATCTATACTGCTTATGATGGGATACTAGCAAATCGCGAAACATCCGCTTATATTCCGGCCAAAGGGGGTGATTGAGTAAAGGTCTGAAAAGTGGTAAGCTCTCTATTCTATTTAATTGAAATGATTATTGTTCATTCCCCTCAAAGTCCCGTAACCACGGATGTAGATTAGCAAAATGTCCCAATCTGTCCCATCTATACTTCTAGTGAAGAATTTATTTATAGATAGTCTTTCATAACTTTCTATAGTGGTGGTATCTGTTTCGTTGTACCTTTTTTTGCATCAAACTTGATGGGATGAACCGAAAATCTTTGAGAATCGCTAAAGCGCAAGGATTTTCGTGATGGTGCACTTTGTGATGCTTCGGGATGTGAGATTACCAAGGAAAGAACCCCTTCCCATAAAATGCAGGCATCTGCAGAAGCATGCTTACGCGACATGACTGTTTTTTGATCTTCTTCTGTTCACCTGCATCTCATGCACTTGAAAAGAAAGATGTTTCTATATGCATACATAATCAAGTGTTGCATTATTGTACTGGATGATTTTCTACTTGGATTGATTGAAGATCCGGCTAACTATAAAAGAATTAAAGTAACTGTCAATGCACAACTCGACAGCATTACCGGTTGGTGTTGTGGCTTTAATGTTTTATATCGAATAAGGAAATTACTCCTTTAAGAAGGAGATCACAGGCGGATTAACGGATTGTCTTTTCTCTTTTAATCTCACCCACACTCTCGGACATAGTCATTATCTCTCGGATCAAAATTAAATCAACCAGTTAATGGTTATGAGCACTGTCACAAGAGCGCGGGTGAGACCTCACAGATAAATAAATAAACTTATTTAACAATTTTCTTCTCTTCTTTCAAAAGTTAGATCAATTAATTTGAGTCAGAACGTTTTAATATGTTTAAGCATTCACTGCATTTTTTCAGAAGCGTACATTGTCAAAGGTTCTCCTCCAAAGAAATAAGAAGGTTTTACCTCTTGTTCTGTGTCCATATAATCCAACTTTGAGTTAACCGCCAGCTCCAATAATTGATTTGGAGAGCTATATCAGTCTCCAAAGACAGGGCAGTGATTATCCCATATTGTTGGAAAGAAAGTGAATTAACCTTCTATGAACTTTATGGAGTAATTGTGGAAATGCAATAACCACGTCTTTTAGAAGAAATGCACAGAATCCCTATTTACCAATTCTAATCCATGTAGTTATAACCAACTCGAGAGATGTCGTATTGGATCGAAACCTCAAGATAATGTTTGATTTGAATCAACGGGTGAAGCCACCCAACTATTCGACACTGCTTTAATAGATGCAGGCTCAGACCCACCAACAATCGCTGAAGTTTTCGACATTACTGATCATTTAGAGCGTACTGGTAATACTGCTAGAGCTGCTATCAACCCTTCTCACGAGAGCAATCAGAAGACATTTGATCTGAAACACCAAAACGTTGAATTCGACATCGGTGACGATGTTTTTATCGACCCTACACTTTTCAAAAACGCTGGATTATCCAACAGATCATTACCTAGATCACTTCAATCTAAATTCACTGGTCCTTATTGTATCATCGGAAAAGAATCACCGGTCAACTATAGAGTCGAACTACCACCATCTGTCAAAAGAGACAATCTTTTCCACATTTCACAATTGAAGCGTCAAAAGTCCCTTTCACCATACTATACAGGTCCACTACCTTCAAACGAAGAATACTAAAGGTTATTTGATGGAAGTAGAATTTACCGATGGTACAACATATTGGATTCGTCTCTCTGCTTTGAAAAGAGCCGCTCCCAACATGACTACACTCTGCTTACAACAGCATCATGATATTGAAAGTTAAAGGGGGGGATGTAATATATACCCATACCAGGCTGACTAACAGATGAGTATCTATCCAATTACTCAACTATATAAGGCATAGTTCCTTCCCTCTTTCTCAATTGTCTAGATAGTTTATAACGTCAATTAAGCTACAGTTGCCGTGCAACATTGATCTGAATTACTCGCACTACACACAATAACACTACCTCCATGTAGTGACATGGAGGTCGTTCCCGGATTAATTTGTGTTCAAGTGTATTCTCTTAGAATCTGTTAAACTTCTAATCAGTCCAATAACTATGCGGACACCTAGTTCTAGCAAAAGTAATTGTCATAAAGAGACTTTTTCAGTGGAAAAAGACCAGACTTTCGTTGACCTTTCCAATGGTGGGTTCTGGACATCTAGAAGTGAAGCATGGCCCCCCTTTTTGTGGCTACTTTTACTGCATAGTAAGGTAATGTACATACATTCAAGGGACAAGGTTCAATTTACGCATTAGATGTGACATCTTTAACGTTGAATAACATCGATCGTTCACTCTCTGCGCTTTTATGCACAGTAGTTTATACTTGTTCACTGCAAATGGGGAACCAAGCAGTTTACTAATATTTCAATACTAGCTGCAGACATTTAGTGAATTATCTATTCTAGGAGAGACAGCATCCTGAAGCTTCATGAAATCATCCAGGTTTACATGTTCAAGAAACTTTAGACTCATTGATCAAACCTGGCATATAACTGCGCATTCTTCTAAAACTTCGATATATGGTACTGTGCCTGAGTAGTTTCTTACCTTTACTCGGTGCAGAAACATTACTGACACAGCACTAAAAGCTACATGCCATAGGAACTAGTGACAAAAGTTACCTCACCCGATTTATATGAGTAACCAGGGCAGGAAGTTTTAACGATCCGAAACGTTGCCAAGGCACTGAAACAATAGGTTAAAAACCTGTCAAATAGTAAAATATCATAACCTTTCCTAATACATACAAAAGTAACACTGATCAAAGGCAGAAACACTCAGAACCGTGCACAAAAAGTCCTGCATTCTCTATATAAGACTGATTTCCAGAATTTCTACGGTACAATCCTTAATAAACACCACGGACGATTCTTTAAAGAAGAATAACCCGTAAGAAGTTGCCCGTATCCAAAGGCGTTATATTCAATATCTAGAATTATACAAGTGGTGGGAGACACACATAATTAAAGAAAGCAAAATAGTGTTTCTCCTTATATAGAGCAGTGGTCGAAATAAACCATACATTGAGTCGTCCGTAGGAAAGAGGAAAGAGTGGTGTTGATATTCCTGGTCTTGAGAGGAGATAGTTCTAAGAATTGGAATCTTGACTTCAAAAAACTATACAACTTCCGGAATACAGGATTTCTAGTCTTCGTATGTCTTGCTCTCAGACCAGAATATCCACATCCAGTAAGTGTCTCAGTCGCATCATCTCTGTACCAGTGATCAAGGTACCTTATTTAAAGACTCACGATTTCAATTAGAAGTTGAAATAGTTAACAGAAGTCTCTTGGAAACTTTTAGAGAGGCAGACTTATAGACATCCCATAATCTTATCTTGATTGGTCACCCAATATGTTCACTACACCAGTTTCTTCTATTAATCATTGATATATGTATTGAGAAGGTTTGAGAAACAGAATATTAAACTTGTCAAACCATTATAATCTCAAATCTGAAATAAAATGAAGCTTAAAAAATCAACCAAAACAGAAAACAAATAATGGGATTTATCTAAGTAAGCTATCGAAAAGAAGCATTGGAGAAAAAAAATAAGAACCGTATAAACCGGCATCGAATAAGCAAAAATAAAATAGGTAAATAATATTAAGAATTCAAGATCACTTTTTCTAAAACATTGATAAGAAAATAGGAATAATCAATGCGACGAAAGAACTAGATAGAGCAATAATGGATCCAGAGCCCTCATATATGGAAACAGCAACAGTTGAGGAGCCTGAACCAGAACCAGAACCAGTTGTTGGATTTCCTGATTGAGTTGAGATGGAAGTAACTGTTGAACCAGAATCTCCATGACCAGAGCCTTTAGTAGTGGTGGATGTAACATGAGCTGTTTCACCAGGAGGAGCACCACCAGGAGCATTAGATTTTGGTACTTCGCTTAAAGGTAAAGTGGCTGGAGAAGTCTGAACAACATAATCTGTTGGGGTGGAGGTAGTATCACATGGAACAACAGTGGTCAAAGTGATAGTGGAGGTTAATTCGTGACAGGCTTTAGTGCCACAACTGGTGATTGTACTAGTGACAGTGGTCAACTTGGTGGTGTATGAAGTTGTTGAAGTTGCTGTAGAATTAGAGTAGTATGGAGTTTTGATGACTTCTGTAACGAAACCGTCAGTACCAGTGGTGAAATCTGTGGTGGTGAATCTACCAGTCCATGGAGCAGTCGTGGTTTTGGTGCTTCTTGGAACTTCAACAACAACTAAAGGAGATGAATTAGTACCAGCAGTGGTGTAGGTGCTTGTGAATGTTTCAGTCCATGTAGTAGTGGTATGGTCCAAATCGGTAGCTGATTCAGGTGTTTTAACAACTTCTGTAACGAATCCGTCAGTACCAGTGGTGAAATCTATGGTGGTGTATCTACCAGTCCATGGAGCAGTGGTGGTTATGGTGCTTCTTGGAACTTCAACAACAACTAAAGGAGACGAATTAGTACCAACAGTGGTGTAGGTGCTTGTGAATGTTTCAGTCCATGTAGTAGTGGTATGGTCCAAATCGGTAGCTGATTCAGGTGTTTTAACAACTCCTGTAACGAATCCGTCAGTACCAGTGGTGAAATCTGTGGTGGTGTATCTACCAGTCCATGGAGCAGTGGTGGTTATGGTGCTTCTTGGAACTTCAACAACAACTAAAGGAGATGAATTAGTACCAGCAGTGGTGTAGGTGCTTGTGAATGTTTCAGTCCATGTAGTAGTGGTATGGTCCAAATCGGTAGCTGATTCAGGTGTTTTAACAACTCCTGTAACAGAGGAGTCAGTACCAGTAGTGAAGTAGGTAGTGGTGTAGGAACCGGTCCATGGGATGGTAGTGAAGGCTGGTGGAATCTCAACAACTCCTGTAACAGAGGAGTCAGTACCAGTGGTGTAGTAGGTGGTAGTGTAATCACCGGTCCATGGCACGGTAGTGAAGACTGGTGGTATCTCAACAACCTCTGTAATAGAGGAGTCAGTACCCGTGGTGTAGTAAGTAGTGGTGTAATCGCCAGTCCATGTGATTGTAGTACTAACTAGTGGAACCTCGACAACTTCAGTAATAGATGAGTCAGTACCAGTAGTCAAGTAGGTAGTGGTGTAATCACTAGTCCATGGGATTGTAGTAGTGACTGGTGGGATCTCAATAACTCTTGTAACCGATGAATCAGTACCGGTAGTCAAGTAGGTAGTGGTGTAATCACCAGTCCATGGAATTGTTGTGCTGACTGGTGGGATCTCAACAACTCCAGTAATAGATGAATCAGTACCCCTGGTGTAGTAAGTAGTGGTGTAATCACCAGTCCATGGAATTGTTGTGCTGACTGGTGGGATCTCAACAACTCCAGTAATAGATGAATCAGTACCCGTGGTGTAGTAAGTAGTGGTGTAATCACCAGTCCATTGAAAAGTGGTCGTGACTGGTGGAATCTCAACAACTTTAGTAATAGATGAATCAGTACCCGTGGTGTAGTAGGTAGTGGTGTAATTACCAGTCCATGGAAAAGATGTCGTGACTGGTGGAATCTCAACAACTTGTGTGAGGGATGAATCGGTACCAGTAGTAAAGTAGGTAGTGGTGTAATCACCAGTCCATGGAAGAGTGGTCGTGACTGGTGGAACTTCAACAACTTCAGTGCGGACGGAATCAGTTCCATAAGTTGTGTAGGTGGAAGTATACGACTCAGTCCATGGTACCGTAATTGTAGATGAGGCAGTGATACAAACACCGGTATCAGGGTACGAAAATATGTACTTAGTCCAGTCGTCTGAAACAAATTGGCCACTAGGGGTGGTGAATTTAAGTGCAAGTGTATAATATCCTGCTTGTTGCGAGTAGACAACTCTCAATGGATAATAGCTTCCTGCTTGAAGACTTATAGAATTGGAGCCGAAATCTGAACCATTACCGTGGTTAAAGAAAAAGTATTCTGTAGCACCATTCGATCCAATGTCATTGGTATCACAACATCCAAAGGCTGCTGATCCAAATAAAACCATCACACTATCATCAGCTTGCATTGCAAAGGAATACGATCCAGATTCAGGAGCATAGAAGTAACCAGTTAACTCAAGGGTAAAATTGGATACTTGAACTTTAGTACCGTAAATATCACCGTATGTTGTGTGATCTTGAGAGGTAAGAGCACTAAAGTTTGGAGCTGTAACAGAGGTTGCAGTGGCTTGCACGGGAGATGATTGATAACCGGAAGCCATGTAATTTGGATCTGTATAGATTTTTAGATCATTCAATGGGTAATCGAAAAATCTAGCGGAAAATCCTCTATTAGTTGGAAGTGTAGCAAAATCACAACTGGCGTCGTTAGCACCCAAAGCTGGGCTTGAAAGCAGAACAGCCACCAAGAATCTTGAAAGAGTTGGTCTCCAATGCATTTTGGCTATGAGCATCTATTGGAGCTAACCGGACCAGATAAGGTGTTTCGAAGGGAAAGTATCGATATCTTATATAGTTTCAAATGAGAAACATGTAAAAAAGTACGAATATCAAAAATGACACTTCGAACATCCACAAATCAAATACGGAAGCAATGACATGCATAGCTAATTTGGGAAAGTTTCAAAATACGCTAGAAAGCTCATGACTAAAAAAAACTTCTTTTTGAATTTGCAAGGGCAGTGAACATGACAAACCTTTGCATGATAGACGCGAAAAGAGTTGCAAAGTCAGCATTTTTATGCTGGCAAATGTGTGTTATGTCTGAAACTGAGTTTTCGCTCGTTAACCAACTTCAATAAAAGTCTATCAGTTGCATCCCATTTTAGCTCTGAAGTAAAACTTGCAGAGCTGTGAAGTACACGCAGGAAAGAGCAGCCACTTTAGAATTGAGTCGGCAGTAGCATTTATGCCCTGCAAACCTCAGTATAGCACTGTTGCATATAATTGTCTGTAACAACAAGTTGAACCAGTATCTCATCAGTAGATTGGCCAAAGAGAGCGGCTACTCCCGATCAGATATTTTGAATTGTCTCACACTTTAAAGCGTTCAAGATGCATGGACCATGATTCGATTGTTGATCACTTAGTCTGAAAAAAGTGTAAATCAATTTTAATTGAAAAGAGGGATAGATCTCCCTTGGGAAAGACATTTGCCTCGGGAGTGTTGAATTGCATATCCATCATCGATAAAATCTATAACAAACATGCAATGTGTGCATTTCGCCTCTCAAACCATGTAGTTCTGCAGTTTACAGCTTTCTTCCAGAAGCTTCTCTGAAACAAGTAAAGTGTTCCTTGTTATAGCAGTATGTAAAGAATGAGACAAGAGAGCACCAGACGGGTGAAGATAATAATCAAGTTCTCAGTAATATTAGCAGCAAAAATGAAGTAAGGTTTTGCTTTTGGGATGACTGCTGCTGCTGTAGGCCCATATATTTGAGACATACATAAAATGCAGTTCCGCAAGTGAGGTAAAAGATCGAATGGCAAGAAATGCATCAAAAAAAGAAACGAATAAATAGCAAATCGGAGGTTAAGCAACCCGTTTAGAAGCAGCATAATCAGTAGAGCAGAAGTTAGTGACGCTGAAGGTAGAAGTGTTCGAAGGAAATAACGTCGCCATATACTTCGATAGCTTGTCGATAATCAAAAAAGGAAATTATTGTGCTTCTCAAAATATGCAAAGAGGTGGAAATATTCTCCTCAAGTCCCAAATGAAGCAATCACTCTGCCAGTTACCGTATGGAACGGTGCAAATATTTCCAGAGCCCAAGCGACATGCACACTGTACGAACAATGTCTCACAAGGAATCACCTTTTGATCCTTGCAACATGTGCAGAATAGCAAATAGCTCTTTATGAGTTAGTATTGCATGACGACCGATCAATCAAAACTGTATCTGATCAATGTAGAACCAAGCCAGCATTGGAATTTCAGATTCACCAAAACCATAACGAACACTATTTGGACAACAGTTCATTGGTTCTAGATACCAGTTACCAGTTCGCCGGGCACCCAGCTCCACAACAGCTCTTAACGCCAATACGAGAAGTATCATCACCAGCCGCATGTCATCCTCGTTTCCCAAATAAGCAACACACTGATTTGCCTGTTCTGCTCCATCTGTTCTCTGCAAACGAACGGAAGAGAAAGAAGGATCCGATTTTTTTGTTTACTTTATCAATTTGTATGTATTATGTAATCAATATACACAGAAGTTTTTTCAGTGGAAAAGTAGAAGAAAACAACGTAGAACAACGTGCCCTTTGTGCAATCTGTGTGGCATTGAGTGACTTACTTCACCAGTTTGGATTTCTCTGAATCTGTACTTGTGCTTGCCATGGCTGCTTTGGGAAGTCCTCATGTCTGCTGCAAATGCCGAAAGTCATCAAATGTACTGCTTATTCCATTAGTTCCATGAGGAATAACATAAGGTTGGTTTCTTTAACTGTACATATTCAGATGTACCGTGTGTAGGAGGAAGAATACCACCGTAAGACATCTTTGCAGGACTTCCGTGCCCCTGGAGATCCTCGACTGATGATTGACTATCTTTCCAAGCAGGAACCTGCTCATACGTATGCTTGTTCTACAGGAGTTAAGGACTGATGGATTACTCTATGCCCTTTTGGAAAAGCTTAAATTCGATTCTTCGAAGGGATGCTAGTGATTAGCTTGTTAAACTGCGTGGGACCTACTACTGGATAAATCAGTGATGTAACGATGCGCTAGATTTTAGCTGAGACACTCACTGCCAGGATTCGCTGAACTCTATCATGGATGGAACGATGTTGTTTTCCAATGTTTCATAATCCGACTTATTGTTCCACATCTTTGATGAAGTGATGCTGCTTCGATGTCTTTCTAGTACAGATATAGGCATTGAATGACATTAATAATGTTTTCCAGTTTGAACGGGTATATGGAACTAGGCGAAGAGCCTATTCAAACTAGGAAATGGAAAAAAGATTAGATTCTTTGCTGAGATCTTGGATGGCTTATGCCAAGCTACATCCTTCTGTCACTTGGGCACTATACACAGGTAGCCGAGCGACTGATCTCTTACTATATTCTCTAATCTTTGTCAAAATGGAACTTAGATGTGAGGTTGAAACGATAAACCTGAAACTGGGGAATAGGAGGTGCATTACGTTGCCGAAGGAGACTTCGCTTTGGGAAGCTACATCTTCTCTGTCCAAAAAAGAAAAGATTTATAAGGTTTAGTCATGAGCGACAGAACAGTTGAGGGAAAACGACTAAGACCTCCTAAATGGGCTCAGGTATTGTTTTTGCAGATCTTCTCCAAATATGGATAGGAGGCTTCCAAGAGTGAGATTTTTTTGCTTCTTGTAAGGCTTCTTCTGCCTGTTAAGCCGCATCTTAACGAACAAGGATTAAGTCACGCACGCGTGTTAACATTTCTGATGCTGAATTACTTGGATCATCCAACCTATGCCACTTTATGTCTGGTAGTTTATACTTGTTACTAAATACG
>JAKTUE010000104.1:0-13446 GCA_030556525.1 Wickerhamomyces quercuum
AAAAAAAAAAAAAAAAAAAAAAAAAAAAAAAATTCAATCTCAAAAAAAATCATCATCTACAAAGAGAGACTATTTGGCTTCACTAATAATCACACGCCTTTACCCCACCGACCAGATGTCCAGGCAGGAGTTATCACAGGAGGAGTTCGATATCATAATTGATGATGCTCGTTATGGAGATCTAGAAACTCTACAAGAGATATTCGGTGAACTAGACCCTTCACTTCTTTTAGAAATTAAAGAAGAGCATACATCAAACACAACTATTCATATGGCTGCCGCCAATGGCCACTACGAAGTCCTAAAATACCTACTATCCCTTCTTCCAAAAGATAAGGCTAATTCTCTGATAAACTTACAGAATAATGAGGGTAACACTGCTCTACACTGGGCTGCACTAAACGGCCATTTGCAGGTTGTTCAACTTTTCTGTGACGAATATGATGCTGATGCCTTTATCAAGAATAAATTCAATCATGATTCTATCTTTGAGGCTGAAAACAGTGGAAAGGAAGATGTTGAAACGTATTTCTTAAAGAAGTTTGACGTTGAACCATTAGAAGATGAAGAAGGTAATGTCAACATAAATGTTACCAATGATAAGGTTGAGGTTAATCCAGGCCATGAAATCGAAGCTATTACACAAGAACAGGTCGAAAATCTGCAGTCAAACGAAGAATTTTTACAAGAAAGAACAGAAAATCTAAAAATATAGTGTATAAAAATTAATTTCTAAATTTGGGTTAATGATTCTATTTTTGATCTATAATCTATAAAAATAACATCTATATTTGTACCGTGGTATTATTATTAGCACCTAATGCTGTCAACAACATCTGATCGTTAATATTTGTCTAAAAGCGATGTAATGTTATCCCAATACCAACTGCAAAAAAGAGTCTAATATCCTAAAAAGCCACCATCAACCATGATAGACCCACCAGTTAGGTAATCACTTGCAGGACTGGCTAAGAAGACGATTGGACCCTTGAAATCATCAATATTACCAAATCTTTTGATTGGAATTCTACTTAACAGTTCTTGACTTCTGACAGGGTTGTTAATAATATCCTCTGTCATATCGGTTAAAATATAGCCCGGAACAATAGAATTAACGGTCACGCCTCTAGATGCCCATTCGTTAGACAAACCTTGAGTCAAACTATGAACCGCACCTTTTGAAGCGGTGTATGGAATAACATTTAAACCTCCAATGAATGAATATAAAGAGGCAGTGTTGATGATTTTACCCTTCTTATCATTGTCTAACCAATATTTACCAAAAGATCTGGATAATCTGAAGACTGAGTTTAAGTTTATCTGTAAAACGGTGTCCCAAGCAATGTCCTCGGTGGATTCAGCACCCTTTCTATAGTAGGACATTCCAGCGTTATTGATCAGGACATCAACGGTTCCAGTTGGTGAAACTTGCAACGCTTTTGATAAAACTTGTTCAACTTCCTCACTCTTTTCCAATTCTGCAGCGATTGGGAAAACTTGTGCACCAATATCGGTCAATTTCTTGACAATCAGGGCTGGATCAGTGGTGCCTCTGTGCACCAATACGATATGAGCACCAGCTTCAGCTAATCCAGTGGCCATTCCTTCACCAATGCCTCTAGTAGCACCAGTGATAACGACAGTTTTACCCTTTAATGAAAATAGCTCAGATGACATTGTGATTAGTCCGTGGTATTTGTAGTTATCTTGGGAGAAAGAAGGAGAGAGGACTTAGTTGGGCATCTGGAGAAGAGAGTAATGAGTTTGAGTAAATGATTTAGATATCGAACAGTGGCTGAGAGGACCCGATCAAGACTACGATGATCCGACCGAGTGGTCTAGGCTTGACAATCTAGATCATGTCTAGCCCACGGACTAGGCTCCTTGTTTTGTTTTTGTTTTTGTGACACCAAAAAAAAGGGACAAACCAACAGATAAAAATCCATTTCGAACTAAAAATTAAGCTGGCACAATGAGAATTACTTCACTTTCTTTGATAGCGACTTTGATTTACACACTGCCGGACTGGACATTCATATTTCTGGAAATCGGTTTATAATCATGATTTGGAGAGTGGTTGCTATATCTCTGCTCTTGATTCAATATTCACTGGCCTTCATCCATCCAATCGCCATTCATGGTCGTTATTTCATAGACACCGTTACACGAGAGCCATTCTTTATTAAAGGTATCGACTACCAACCTGGAGGATCCTCTGCTGTTAGTGCTGAGCGTGATCCACTTTCGGAGGCAGATGCTTGTGCTCGTGATATCATCTTATTTCAAGAGCTAGAAATAAACGTATATTCTATGATACCGTTGACTCTTTCAATTGCTAAACATTAACTAACAGTTGTTTTTATAGACTATTCGAGTCTATTCTATCAACCCTGATTTAAATCATGATTATTGTATGACATTACTAGCTGCTGCAGGAATTTACTTGGTTCTAGATGTCAACTCCCCTTTGACCAACCAACACTTGAATAGATATGAACCTTGGACAACTTATAATGAGAACTATTTAGAGCATGTTTTCAAGGTTGTGGAACAATTCTCGGCTTATAACAATACACTTGGGTTCTTTGCTGGTAATGAAATTGTTAACGACAAGAAATCAGCTAGAAACTCGCCCGTTTTCATCAAGAAGTTAATTTACGATATCAAATCTTACATTTCTTTACAGAAGCTCAGATTTGTTCCTGTTGGCTATTCTGCGGCAGATGATTTGAGCTACAGAGTTTCTCTCTCAAAGTATTTGGAATGCTCAGCAGGTTCCATCCATGATGCTGTTGATTTCTATGGTGTGAACTCTTATCAATGGTGTGGTGAGCAAACATTCTATACTAGCGGTTATGATACTCTTGTTAGGGATTATGAGGACTACGTTCGTCCAGTATTTTTTTCAGAATATGGGTGTAATCAAGTGACACCAAGGTTATTCGAGGAAGTTGGAACAATATATTCAGATGACATGGTTGGTGTTTTTAGCGGTGGATTAGTTTATGAATATTCTCAAGAGCCAAACAATTACGGCTTAGTTGAGATTGATTCCAAAGGCAATATCAAACTATTGCAGGATTTCGATGCCATCAAAAATCAATATACCACAATTGAATTGCCAACGGGACGTCAAGTCGCCGATCTATATGAGAAAAACGGGAAGAAACAGAAGCTAAGTGCCCAGGCTCTTCCAGAGTGCGAACCTGAATATGATAATATTGACATTTCTGGGATAGTTGATGGTTCTTTTGCAGCTGATATTCTCAGAACTGGTGTTGATGTTAAAAAGGGTAAATATGTTGCGTTAAAAGATATTGATTTTTACACAACTTACGAGATATACAGATCGGATGGTAGTCCATTTGAGGGTGATAAGTTTGTTAAAGTGGTTAGTCCAATCAATGGCATTAGTGAATTTGAAGCCTCGAGATTACTACAATTACAAAATGAAGGTGAGTATTAGGTATCAGATAACCTTTTTCATATGTGTTAATTTGAAATATTAACAGTCGTTAGAGAATAACTGTGAAGACCAAGATTATTAACATTTCTATTTATAGCTTCTAGTTACTACTCTGATTATAAATTGGGTATTGCAATTATTCTGTCGTTATTTTTAGTTCAGTTTGTTGCATTTTATTACTAACAGTTCAGATGCTTCCTTAACCCACGTTTGTAGGATGAGTGTTTGTGACTAGTCATAACCTGTAGCACAAAAGTGCGATCTCTAATTCAATATTTCTCGTTCCTTGTAAAAAGTACAGAGCCGTCCTTATCTCTAACACGCACAGAATTTGACGAGGAAAAGCATGGCGCTAGAAGATTATTCCAATCTTGTCTCCTTCTTGATTGGTGTAATTTATAATTCTTTAACATTATGAACTCCACATGCCTATAACAAGTCAACATGCTTAAAAAGTTATAAAGGTTATTGTTAACGTTATTCGAATCTGGATTAGTGATATCTTTTGGATCAATAGGCTTTAAATTTGTGAATGAAACGTTAATCAGGGAAATTCTTGATATATTCTTCGGCAGTTTTGAAAGAACATCAGTGAATCTCTCATAGTTAAGATAAAACTTGGGCACAAACATTGAATTATAATAAGCATAGTTCGAGTTATTATTGCCCACATTAATGGACTGGATCTCGCTCGATTCGTACAAACTGAAGCATTTCGAGTTTAAATCAAGAGAAAGATATTTCAGATTTGGAAAACAGTTGGATAGAAGAATATCATAATGTGATTTCAAAGAGATCAGCTGTAATGTCTCGACCTCTTCAAAATATTGTTCCAAGGATCTTGATCCATTAGAAGCAATAGAACACGAGGATAGACATAAGCTCTTTATAGGAGACCAGCTATATTTTGTTTCTAGTTTTGAAGCTTCTTTTGAGATCAATGGACCATTCTTATTAGACAATGTTAATAGGCGATGTTTCGACAGCGAACTTGAATCAATGATCATGTCACGAAGCACTAATTCCTCAATTAGACCAAATGGCCATAAAAAGTTAGGGCGTAAAGCAATATTCCAATTTTCTTCCGATGATAAAGTTAGTCTTCTAAGAGATGGATAATAATTATGCTCATGAGCATATACTTTTAAACTAGAGGACCATTCAGGGAATTGAAACCCTGGGGAGATGTGGCTTAGGGTCACTTCTGAGAGATTGGGCAAATGATTAATCACTTCTAATAAGATAAAAATGTAGCTATCTGAGATGGGGAGAGTTGACTTGGAATACTCAAACCCTGCTATTGAAGTGGTTTCAACACTAATGGATTCTTTAATAGGATGTTCGAACTCGATACTGGTGACGTATAATGATAGTACATTGGTCTTTTTATTCTTTGTGACTGATTTCTTGAATCGTATAAGCTTTTCTTTGTTTGTCAACTTAACTCTGTGGTATAGAAAGAACTTGTTGATGATCTTTTGCAAATATTTACCTGTTAAACACAGGTTTAACCAGTCTGTAATCTCTAAGTTCTGTAAGATCTTGCGCAAGATCTCTAACGGAAGCCCCAACAGCGAATCATGGGGATATTCAACAATTTCCGTTGGGATTGAAGGCTTCATCTTTATGGAGGAGCTCAAGGAGAATGTGCTCTTCTTGCTTATGAGTGTTCTTAGCTTGTTCATATCTCTGCAAGTTGTGGTTTTTATGGGGTAGTTGATTTTGGGAAATACCTGTGGCTGTTGTCTGGTTAGCAGCTTGTGGCTAGTGATGAGATTGGCAGTGGAAGTGGGAATAGTAAAAAGGCTTCAAGTGTCCCAAACACAGGAAAGAATGCTAAGAGATGATTTAAAAGCAGGCAACTAGAAAGGTGGCTGAACTAACACAAACAGCTGATTGCCCTTCTTTAATGACTGTCAATCTCATCGACATTCCCTTCTTCTTATGTCTGAAATACTCAGAAAAAGAAATTGACAAAGTTCACAATGAATTTTTGCCGGTAGGGGCAGACGCCGAAAGATATAAAGCTTATTCCTCCTACAAGATCATCATCGTGTGGTATACGAGACGTGAAACTAAATAGCCATTTCCATCTATAATTTACACACTAGAAGATACCCAAACACCTTTTAATAAACGAACCCTAAAATTTTACCAGAAACATGTTTTCTTCTGGCTTCTTCATGGTCCATAATACCAGCAGAAGTGGTTAGGATAACATAACCAAACTGTCTAGCAGGTAGTAAGTTATCAGTCCATTTTTCAATGTCACCAATTCTGACGTTAAATCTTGGGGAGATAACACCAACTTTGTTTAGACGACCATTCAATTGAATGACAATTTTACCCGATCTGTGGTCGTCGATGTATTCAAATTCGTTAATGTAACCTTGTTCAACGGAGTCAGTAAGATAAATCGATAAGATATTATATAAAAGAACCCGAGATATTCTTGGGAAAGTGTTCAGATGTTTAGGAAAAGTAAACGGCGACAAAAGACCAAATATGATCTCTTAAGAAATCACCTTAGTGCCGTGTAAGAAGCATTTCCATATTGTTCTCCCGGACACTTAAAAGACAGAGAGCGATTGAAGCAACAATCCATCCAGTTATAAGCCCGGTGAATATAATTATAACTATAGAGATAACTAACACTTTCCCAAAAGAAAACTTAGGCTCTTGTAAACAATCTCAACATACCATGTTTTTGAATGACTTGTAAAAATTTAATGATCACCTTTGAGGATGGTCTGATGACAACTTGACGTTTTCCGGTTTTTTCAGCATTGTTGATAGCGTTTAAAGCATCAGCTAAGACAGAAGTTCTAGTCATTATTGATAGCTAAAGAAAAAGTTCATTAGTATAAACTTCCCACATGAACAGAAAATGTTTTTAAAGTGCTACATGAGTGTCCAGCAAAGTATATTGAGGATTCATGAGCAGACAAAGTATAGAAATACCTTGCTAGAAGGGGGTGTCAGGTTCTAAAACTGCCGTAATTGAACATCTTCCACAGAAGATATATCTCTTACTCAAAAAACAAGTTTAGAAACCACTGATTCCCATCCCAGACATTTTCTCTTCACAGATAGACCATCATTAGTACTCCAAAAACAAAACGTTTATACCTACTGTTTTGTGAGTCTGTTGATAATTCTGAAGTGATCGAGACGAAGTGTTTGTTCAAGAGTGGAAAAGTGGAAAATTTTTCGCATTTTTTTGGTGAGGTATACGCCGGACTCTACATTACGCGTTTTCCAGACATGACAAGCACAGAAAGAGTGTAAAATTCAGCACTAAGTAAATTAACTAGTATAGACAATAACTAACAGCGCAAAACTCATCAACAACCACCAATTTCATTGGATTCAAGTATACTCCTGATAAATGTCCTCCAATGAAGAAGACAAGCTGATATTTGGAATTGTAGGTACATTGCCAACCTTCATTCGGAAAAGAAACTAACACAACCAGCTCCGCCCGTACTGTGTCACATTATCAAGACTTGCCTTAGTTCAAAGTGATCTTTTTGATCCAAGTTCAACTGAAGTAATAGCTGCTCTGAGGGATGTTTATACACATTTTAATGATGCAGTTACCCCCAGTACTATTTTGTCGGTTAACCTGGCTGATTATATCTTTGTTCCACTATCATATCTCTTAAAACAACCTAGATTAGGCGATTCACAGACAACTTATCTATTACAGATAATGACATTACTAATACGACATTGCTGGTCCCAACCATCGTCTATACCATATGTGTTAGCAAGACAGTTATTTCCCTTGATCACGTTCTTAACAGGTGGGCCACCGAATCCAAAGAATAATGATGAAGTGATTGCTAAATCAACCGAGCTTAAGACAGCAGGAGCACAGACCCTCGGTGAATTATTCAAAAGCTTCCGCAATCAGAAACTAGCCAAACTATATGATTTCTTCAGTAATGTTGAAAACCTACCTGCTCTAGGTCATGCTGTTACTATTTTGCTAGAACTTTCCTCCAGTACTGAATCTATCGAATTGCAGCTTGAGAGCTTAATTGCACTTGACATTTTATACTTTGAAGTGATCAATGATGGAGAAATATTATCTTACATTCTACCTGGTAACGTCTCCGCTTTAACAAAAATTATTTCGTCAAAGCGAACGCATTTCTCTGTGGTTGTACAGAGCTTGAAACTCATGGAAAAACTATTATTGTTGGTGTACAACGATGAGGAATTAAGAGTTGACCTTGAAGAGCTAGAAAGTATAGAACAATTAACCACAGATGAATTTCAGCCTTACCAGATGATTCTCAAAGAATCCACTTTCCAGAAAGTTCATAGAACACAAAGTTGGCTGAAAGCTACATCTAATCAAGTCAAGCTAGCGATGGAAAGCGTTAAGAATGCTCAATTTCATTCGAAGTTCGAAGTACAAGAGACGTTGCTGCAGTTCACAAAACTTATTCTGGAGAAATGCTTATTTTCCTTGAACTCCTCTATTCCAATATTACTTGAGATACTTGCACATTTATCTAAAGATTCAAGACTGAAAGTGGTGATAACTGACTTGTACTCAAGCAATGATTCAAAACAAAAATACGTACTTGACAAGGCCTTATCCACAGAGTTAAGCAGTCGGGTGGAAACATTCTCATCAATAATACAATCCCCTAACGAGTCGAAGATTATCTCAACTATTAGTGCTTTGAAATTTGCTTTCAGATACTCCGAAAACAATTTTTTAACATCAAAACTGGTAAACTCGATATTTATTGAGCTGACAGATTTGTTGCACAAATCCTCGAAGAACCTTAAAATTAGCTCTGCAACCTCTGCAACCTCAACCCTGATGTTGATCACAAACGAACTAAACTCTCTAGAACTCGGACCACCTAATTCACTGTCTGTCTACGATAGCATCCTTACAAAAGAGGTTCAGCTTGCGCTTTCAAGTCTTTTGCAAACAATTGGTGAATATAGTACAGATATCACTGAGCTAGTTGAAGATCTTCTATCTCAGTTAGCTTTGTCTGTGATCGATAAAGGCGTGTTATTATGGATCACTTCCAGTTTGGTTCAAGGTTATTTCAACAGGATCAAACCAGAAGTAGTAACGAATGAGTTTCTACAGTTTGATGAAGATAATGAACTTCAATGTAATAATCCTGAATTCCTGTTTTCTTTGATGGAATATGCTAAAACTTTGCTAGAGGAGGTATCAGAACAAGAGCCAAACATTAGTGTTGTCCAGGCTTCTTCGATTGCCCTTGATAGCATTGGAACAGCTGCGAACTTTTTAGGAAAAGATTTCGAAGTGGAGTTGATTGAATACCTTTACCCAGTTATTGAATCTTTAGCTTCGTCCTCAGATACTGTTAGACAGCACGCTTTGAATTGCAGTATGATAATTGCTGATAACCTTTATTCTGGATCATTACACAATCTGATACTTGACAATTCTGACTACTTGGTGGATGCTATCTCGATGAAATTAAGCAATGCCGTTACGACCCGTACAACTGCTATATTGGCTGTTTGTGTGAAAATTGCTGGTTTTAAGATAATCGAGGGATTCAGAGATGTTATGGAGATGATTTTTAACTTATTAGATTTCTATCATGGGTATGCTAACGTTTGTATAGAGTTCTTTTTCTTGTTTGAGATAATCATAGATGAAATAAGAAAGAAGTACTTACATGATAGTGATCTATTGAAGCTTGACTATCCTGATAATACCTCTTCATTCTCGCCGTGGGGTATGAAAAATATTGATCAACTACTTTCATTGTTAGACAAGACAAATAAGGACATTTTGGTTGAATCAGAAGAGCCAATCACAAATACAGAGGAAGAACCAAAGATGCTCAATAGAGATAGTGATGACGAAGGTGATGATCCATCTGAAGAGATTCCAAACCCAAAGGAGGAGATTGAAGAATGGCACTCACCTGTTCCTAAAGACACTTATCAATTATTACAACAGATTATTTACTATGGTGAAAGGCTTTTAACGCACCCTTCTCCCATGCTACATGTCCAAATTTTGAAAACCTACTTGAAAGCAATTCCAATATTTGCAACCCAAGTCAGTAATCTATATCCTATCTCTTCCTCAATTTGGCCTGTTGTCTCACATCTTATTACATCAAGTGATCCTAAGGTTGTGATACCTGCTGCTGGGGTCATTTCTCAAATGATTGAGTTTACCAACACATTCTTGAGCAAAAGGTTTATTGAACTGTGGAGAACTTTGAGAAACAACGAGTTGTTGGTGTCCACCTCTAAGCAATTCCAGATATCTAAGCAGCAGGTTGTTTTGCCCGGCTTGAACTCGAAATGTTTTGAATCGCTAGTTGATATGCTGATGATTGCAATACGCAGGCTAGGAAGAACAATTCCAGACTCAATTATAGAAGAGATCATAGATATCTCTATTTCTGTAAATCCAGATCTCTCTAGGTTTGGCATTTATGAGGATACAGCCTGGCTCATAAAGGCTCAGAAAACCGGCATCGAAGGGCATATAGTGACACCACCTGAAATCGAGATTGAAGGAACAACTTTTAAGTTCAGTGATGTATCTTCAGTTATCTGATCCTCCTTTTTTGTGATTTATTGATATGTCCTCTGGAATATTTTAACCTTCAGCTTTAGCTATCAAGTCTGGTACCAATTGATAAGAATAATTTTCAGGATCTGTTTGTAGAGTTTCATAAATAACATCAATGATCTAATCTTCATTTTGATTTAAATCATCCTATTGAATCATATACTTTCTCAGCCCCCCCATCTTGGTAATGTTTTTATAGTACTCCATGTGATACCTGAACTCTAGATTTTAGTTTATTTGGGAACAAAAAGGAAGAGAAGTATTACTTTCTACCTAAATAAATATTTGGTGTTCGGGTGTTTTTTGAGCAAAAAAATGATCCCTAGCAGGATCGAACTGCTGATCTTGGCGTTATTAGCACCACGCCTTAACCAACTGGGCCAAGGGATCAATTTCAAAATTTGTTAGTGTTTGTACCCTTATTAGGATAATTACCCCTTTGGGACTATTACACTTACCCGCTCTTCGAGCGTATATCGTCCATGCACAACTTCTTTTATATTCCTGTCTATGGACAGCCTGTTCTTATATTCTTATATAAATGGAGGGTAGTCCTTTATGGATCCCTTTTACCATTCCTTATTTTAAATACACACATCTTTTACTCAAATAACTGACACCTAGTGACAAAGGTCTCTAACATAAGTAGCAATATTAACAAAATTTAAAATTTTCTGAAAGATTATGATAGTTAGTTAAATGAAGCTGATAAAACCAACTCCCCTACTACTTCTCTCTGGCTCATAATGTTCACATACGTAGTATAACCCTCTTCGCTGATTGAACCTATTGTTGTTATTATCATATATGCAAGATCACTGGGTGAGAATGAGACGTTGCTTATTTTTACAAATTTTAATTAAAGATTATATTTGATCAAAAATAAAATTAAACTAACAATAAACAGTTCTAATTAAGTCTAAACTTTTGCAACTGGTTCATCTGATAACTCGGTTAATCTTTCCTCGCTATCAGAGTTAGCAGCATCAGCAGCTATTTGTTTGCGAATTTCTTCATTCTTTGCAACAGACTTCTTATAAACATAGAAATAATATGTGATACAAGAAATCAAAGAGACACCTAAGAATAGCAAAGCGATCTTATAACCATATTCAAAATGTGGAGCTTCATCAGCAGGCCATAGGTATAGTGGTAACCAAGCGTTATTAGCATAAACAAGAACAACTGCAGTACCTGTGACAATAGAACGCTTTTCAGGAGAATCACTATAAACTTCTGCCAAGAATGAAATCAATAAGGAAGTGAATGCATCACTAACTGGAATCAAGAAGAATGCAGCATATTTAATTCCCAGTCCATTAGGCCAGATTGCCAAAATGATGTAACATAAATAATCCAATAATAATTGGAAAACCAGAATATGAAGTGGTTTTTGTGTCAGATCAGCTAATTTGGCCCAAAATATGACAGCAACAAATGAGATTGCATTACCACCAATTGGAATCAAATTTAATTGAGTAACACTCCAAACTTTTGTTCCATCTGGATGTTTTAAACTTTTTAAGAACAAGTTAAAGTATTGGAAGGCAATACAAAAAGCTTTGGTACAGTAACCAACAATGAATAACCAAGTTCTCCAATCACGGTAGGTACTAAGGAAAACTTTGAACTTGAAGCTTCTCTTGGTTTTTCTACCAGCTCTTTCCATTCTTTCGAGTGCAATTGCTCTATCATCATCATTCATCCAATATTTGGAACCACCATTAGCTGGGGTATCTGGAACTAAGATATAACCAGATGCAGCAACAACAACAGTCATGATACCATTAATGATGAATAACCATTGGTAACCATGTAGACCCAATCTGTCGTCTAACGTTTTATAGATAGCAGCTTGCATAAACCCAGAGAACATATTACCAGCATAATAAGAAGCTTGGAAAATACCGATTCTTGTTGCCAGTTCTTCTTTTGTATAATAATTCATCAAAGTGATGATGATACCAGGCCATGAAGATGATTCAAAAGCACCAATGAAAAATCTGATAGGATATAAGTGAGTTGGACTTTTAGCAAGAGCACATAATCCAGTTAAAATTCCCCAAATCAACTCACAAGTACTCAACCAGAAGGTAGGCGTGACTTTATTCATCATAATTTGGGAAGGAATCAAAAAAACAGCATAACCAATCTTGAAATAGGTATCCAAATAGTTATATTGTTTACCATGGAAGTTAAGGGCTTCTTTCATACCAGAGACATAAGCATTTGAAATATTACTTTGATCAATAGATTTGATGAAATAAGCAACACTCGTCCATGACAATAGGAAGAAATCTAGTTTTCTAACAAATCTTTGTTCTCTTTTAGATCTGTATAGAGTTCTAGGAAATAATTTCTTCCATAATGTCTGCTTCTTTTCAGGGCTGGTGGAAGAGTTGGTGTCCTTTTGGATTGATGCGACTTCATCAATATCGACGTAAATGTTATCAGCCTTGTTGATATCGCTTTCCGAAGAGTTCAACTGAGGAGCCTCTCTAGAGTATGATTTTGACATCTTGACAAAGCTACAAGCGTAAACGTTCAATAAGAAATATGAAAAGGAAGGGTCCAGAGATTTGCATCCTTTATATATTTCCAGAGAGTATAGTTATGGCTTTCCAAAAATGTGTATCGGAGGTCTGTCTCATCAACAATCACTATTAAGAGGGAGCTGTAGAGAAGCATATATTATTGCTGAGCAATAAGGAGAAAGCCATAGTTGTATCTGGTTCTTGGAATGAGAACTGGATGGAGGTGGAAAAACAACAGCTATGGATAATTATCCTATTGTGGAATTTTCTTGTGTGCTTAAACTTCCACTTGCCTTGCTGATAGTGTTCTTGAGAGCTTGGTGTTCTTGAGAGCTCTTGAGAGCTTGGGGCCTTGGAAAAAGAGGGAGAGCAAGTAAAAATAGCTGGTATCTAAATAAGCATCTGCGTGGCCTTCTAGGCGGATGCAGACTGATTGGGCATGGATGAAATATTGATTAGCAGATAGTTCGTTTCGCCAGATCGCACACATATTAGATGAGGTCCGTGGCTGTAGTGCGTAATAGTAGATGCTTTATCAAAGATTGATCATAGGGCAGTCCCCCCCCGCTAGCAGTGCTGCGTCTCACTAATTACAGCGTAGGCGATGGAGCGCTTAGGAGTTCTTTAATGGAGTGAGGCATCGTGGTTACAGGAATTGAGCTGTGATTCAGCAGGGAGGTTAACACATTTCTTATAAGATTAGCGGTGATGGCGTCAATTGTGAGCGGATGTGCTCACAGTTTTATTTTTATTTTTATTTTTTTTTTTTTTTTTTTTTTTTTTTTCTTTGTATGTGGAAAAACTTTGTGATAGATCCGGAACAAAAAGGAAGAAGAACCGCGAGA
>JAKTUE010000105.1:0-13253 GCA_030556525.1 Wickerhamomyces quercuum
ACTTTCCCTAGAAGTTAGGCAGAGTTTTTCATGGGCCCTGCCTAGGTCCCCCCTAGAATATCGTCACGTGATCGCCATACAAAATTTTGAATTTTTTTAAAAAACTACAAAAGATACACCCATTGCATTTTGTTTTCTATCTTCACGTGACTAAAAATCCATTTTGGGTAATTCATAAACAAGTTCAGAAAAGTGATGCAAAACCAAAACAAAAACAGAACAGAATAAAACCAACAAAAGCAGCGAGATTGTCTTCCAAAAGCACACCAGACTAGTACATTCGAGTTGCGACAGGTTATACACTTTCCCATAGAGCTTCATTCTTATCACTATGTCCTTTTTCCAGAGTTTGTGAGTTTTTTCCTGCTGCGGCCCAAACACAAACAAATAGACTAACACGTATTTTACGTAAAGGCACTTGAACAATGGACATACCATCAAAACTACAAGGGGATTCAAACGAAACAGTGTGAACCCTCCTCTTACACCACAGGAGGGCTTTGATTACAGGAACAACAGCCAGGCAAACTTTCTTGAGCCATCGTTGAGGCCAACAAACAGCAATTCCAGCGTTGGACCTAATTATGGTTCAATTTCATCTCATAAAGATATCAAATCAATAGTTGAGTCGACATTGGGCTCAGGGACGGCATTAGCTCAAGCAGTGAAATTACCAAAAGATGAGAACTTAAACGAGTGGCTAGCGGTCCATGTTGTGGATTTCTATAACCAGATCAATATGCTCTACGGTACTATTACGGAGTTTTGCTCACCTTCAACATGTCCCAAAATGACCGCTACGAATGAGTATGAATATCTCTGGCAAGATTCCGGTATATCCAAGCCTGTTTCAGTGAGTGCTCCAAAATATGTTGAATCTTTAATGCTATGGATACAGTCATTGTTTGACGATGAAAACATATTTCCTTCAAAGTTGAATCAACCTTTTCCACCACAATTTCAAGCCTTGGTTAAAACGATAATGAAAAGGCTATTCAGAGTCTATGCACATATATACTGTCATCATTTCACTGAGGTCATTGATTTAGGACTTAATACCCTATTGAACACCAGCTTTAAACATTTCTTACTTTTCAGTGATGAGTTTAACTTAATTGCCAATAAAGATTATGGTCCACTGCAGCAACTGGTGGTAGAGATGCTGGTACCGGAAGAAACAAATAATGACGGACAATACAGAGAAAGAGGGTCTTTTTAAACGGTTGGAATATAGTGTCTTACATTTATGGCAGGAAATTTGTAGTACATAGATAAAATGAACTTCAGCTAAAGCTCAGTGCGGCACAGAGGGATTATTCTAGGTTAAATTACCCAAGAAAACGATTATATAAACGGATTATGAAACATAGAAGCCAATTTAACATCTTTGGTTTTATATCACGTGAATATCACGTGGAAGAGGAAACCTATTGGTTGAATAAAAACCTGCTCAAGACTATTTAGATCAACTCACAACATTCTCCCAAGAAGCTAAAAGAAGAATCAATCGACGCACTATTCACTTCTCTGAGATGTCTGGTGGTCGTACTTTTGGCTATTTCCACCCCTACTGCAACGCAGGTGGTGGTGGAGAAAGAGTTTTATGGCAAGCTGTCAATGACACTCTGGAGTATGATAAAACGTGTAAAATTGTTGTTTATACAGGTGATTTAGAAGTAACGAAAGATGAAATATTGAAAAATGTGATAAAAAGATTTGATATTGATTTGGATCCTAAAAGGGTTGATTTCGTATACTTGACAAAGAGATATCTTGTCGATTCGAAGACATGGCCTAGGTTGACGCTATTAGGCCAGGCTATAGGGTCTATGATCTTGACTTTTGAAGCCATTTGGAGGTACAAACCTGACGTTTGGATAGATACAATGGGATATCCATTTTCATATCCTTTAGTCTCACTATGGTTGAATATTCCTATCCTTGCTTATGTGCATTTCCCAATCATATCAAACGACATGTTGGATAAGTTAAATGTGTCATTCACTTCATTTTATGGAATCAAGCAACTGCTGAAGTACTTCTATTGGAAAACATTTATGATATTATACACTTTTGTTGGATCTTTTGTCGGTGTTGTGCTGACAAACTCGACATGGACTTTCAACCATGTCAGATCTATTTGGAAGTTCAATAGTGATGTTAGTATTCTATACCCACCTTGTTCCACTGAGAAATTCATTAGCGAAAAAGACCTGCACTTAACTAAGTGGGATAGGAAAAACCAGATCATTGTCCTGGCTCAGTTTCGTGCTGAAAAAAGACATGATCTGATCATTGAAGAATACTCAAAGTTTTTGAATTCCTGTGAAGTGAAATCACCACCTAAACTAATCCTTATAGGATCTATCAGAAACAAAACTGATGAAAATTACGTTGATGAACTGAAACTAATGGCAACTTCCTTAAATATATCGTCTTCTCAAATCGAATTTATCCTAGATGCAAAATATGAGCTGGTGAAAGAATATCTGTTTAGCTCTTCATACGGCTTGAATGCTATGTGGAATGAACATTTTGGAATCGCAGTTGTTGAATACGTCGCTAGTGGACTAATCCCAATAGTTCACGCTAGTGCCGGTCCCTTTTATGACATCGTTGTCCCATGGGACTCGAATTTGAAGAGACAAGTAGCTAACTATGATGTTGATACAAGAACAGGATTTTTCTTCAAGGATAAGACTGATCCCGATTTCAAGAAAGATGGGAAGTTTGATACCTTGAGTGAAGCATTCTTGAAAATCTCCAAATTGAGTGATGAAGAGAAATTAAGGATGAGTAATAGAGGAAAGGAATGTGTTCTGGAGAAGTTTTCTGATAAAAAGTTTGATAACGCTTGGAATAAATCAATTGAGAAGATCAGTGATATCAACCCTTCTTCAGTGCCACGTCTCGTGCTCTATTCTTCTCTGGCTGTGGTACTTGCAATCATTTATAGATTAATCATCTAAATATGTTTATAGATTCGTCACCATTCCTGTGAACCGGTTTTTGACAGTTACTACAAAAAATAATCATTGAAGCCTATTGAGTAGTAATAATATAAATAGTAATAATCAGAAGAAGAAAAAGGAGAAGAAGAAGAGGGAGAAGAAGAAAAAGAATAGGAATGATAATGATAATAATCGGTTATACATGTAGCCGATCATCAATAAAAATGTGAAGAGTCATATAGTCCGTTGAAAAATGTCCGCAGGTAGTAGAAGTTTGATCACTGTGCGTTCAAATCAACTTTACGAAACTGTGCGCTTGTTTGAGAATCCAGTGATTTCACGCCTTTTTGATGATGATTCAGTTGTTGAACCGAAGGCTCTTGCTGTAAAGAAGATTGATATTGGATACCAAAAGAGTCGTCACCAGTATGAGTTTCCTTTTTTGCTGAGGTCTTAATTGTGTCTTCGCTGAGTCCACTACCATCCACATCTGGTTCATGCACATTGCTCTGAGGATACGAATCAAAAGATGTTCTCAAACCATTGGTTGGTTGAGAGGTTGCCTCAACGTTGTTTTGGATGGATGGCGTTGGTGCCTCAACATATAACTCTGGAACCTGATGTTGGATGTATGGTTGTTCGTTAAACCCAGGTTGCAGTGTTGATTGTGATTGAAACTGTTGTTGTTGAAACTGCTGTTGTGGTTGTTGAGATTGCTGTTGCTGTTGTTGTGGGAATTGCTGTGCCTGGTCTTGTTGTTGGAGTTGTTGATCTTGATACTCATAACGAGGCTGCAAGAATTGCCCAGTTGGATATGGCGCATTGGATGATTGTTGCGGCTGGTATTGAAGTGAAAACCTCTGTTGGTGGTTAGGAGGTATCTGTTGAGATGCCTGAGACTGCTGTTGAGGAGGTAAGGAACGTCTTTGAATCTGCTGTTGTTGAGGAGAAGAAGTAGCGAAATGACTGCTTCCATTTCCGCCAACTTCCTTATAATAAACACCATTAGAGTCCACCAAGTTTTGTGGTAAAGGAGAGTTAGAGTGTTGTGGTAAAGTTTGGTTCGTAATTGGAAGTGATAGAACAGTGTCATTATTGATTGAGTTAGTGATTTTTGAAGTTGAGGAGCTAACCCTTGATATCTGGTTCTTTGGAGTATGATGCTTTAAAGCATAAGCACCCCTACTGGCAGCAGAGTTCAAACTCTTTAAGGTTTTTAGATGGTTGAACCACTCAATCATCGTTTCATAGCTTTCAGTACGGAAAACAAATCTATGAGGAGTCAGTTTTCCAACTTTCTTGATTATGAATTTGTGCTGTGGAGCATCTTTTTTGGAATGTTCTTCTAATTCAATCTCGTCAATGGATAAGGACATCACAGGAATCAGATCTTTCTTACGATCTGATGTTTTGAATTCATGGAAGAATGTTGGGGTTAAAACATAATAACCTCTTGAGTATGATTTCAAAAACTTAGATCTTCTTTCCAAATATGATGACTTAATCTCCAGCGCTAAAGGATCATTTTGCTTCTCATAATGTATTTCCTTGTAAGATCTCTTTGGTAAGTTCTCATCAATGAAATTCTTATCTTTTGCAATGAACTGATCCCATTCAAAACTTGGTTGTTTTGTTAAAAACCCGTAGTCCAAGTTTCTAATTAATTGGTCAAACACATTTTGAGCCTGTTGACCTAGCAGCTTAGCATAGCTGGTTAGGGCATTTTGAACCTCAATGACAACAACTTTTTCTAATTCTTTAGCAGATCCTTGCAAATTGATATAGGCATCATGCAAATAGTTCTCCTCCACAAGCTGCCTCTTTATCTGTTTATCAAGAATAATTTTAGTCAAATAAGGATCGTTCTTCGGTTGGACATTCCTTGGGTATGAAGCAGCATCTTCAAGGGATTTCAAATAATGATTGAAATCAACTTTTGTTTCACCAAGTTCTTTATTGACACTGTTTTTGAAATCCGAACTCAAGCCTCTAATCTCCTTCACTTTACTTGAGAGATCTTTTCTTAGATTATCCAAGCTCGGAATGACCTGTTTTCTAATCTCTTTCACAGCCTGCTCGGCTAAAACCTCTGAAGAGTGATGGAAATTTCTCAAAACTTGAGGTAGATCCTGGATCGAGCCGTTGCCAGCAGGTAGGAAGAAGCTCGCCTGGATTATCTCTGCTTTTTCCTTTGAGTGCTGAATTGGTTTCGGCGGGCCGCCAGTGGAGGCAGCCTTATCAATAGAGAAAACGGGAGTTCTGTAGGAATTTCTCAATCTCTGCTGCTGGCGAACAATCTCCTCCTGGATACTAGCAACATCATTCAGGTAGTCTGTCAGTGACTTGATGATGCTGATCCAGGCAAGGAATCTTGAAGCCAGAATCTCTGTAGGATTGGACTGTGTAGGGACACTGATGTTGAATGGGTCTCTGGGATCTGCTGCTGTAGAGAAGGACTGCTGTGTGTTTCTCTGCTGGACAGCCTGGTGATCGATCGTGACAGCAGGGCCAGGGGCGCCGAAGTGTCCAGAGTTGACAGCGGCAACCCCATCAGGGAGTACTCTTCTTTCTGAGCTTGTCAGTGAGCGCGACTGCTGGAAGTTGGACTCCAGATTCTGTAACTGCTGCAAGTTGTGCTGCTGCTGCTGGAACGCCTGGGCCGACACTCCCGACTCCATGGTTCCGTTTCTCGATGCCATTTCGTCGAATGGTGTGCGCGAATGGTTGGTGAATGGATAGTCAAATGGAAACGTCCTTCTGGTGGTTTACTTTGTTCAGTTTGTTTGTTTCAATTTGTGTGGGTTTCTAGGAGGCTTTTTTTTTCTGCTCATTTTCTGAAATTTCGAGGCTGGCTGCCACCTCCACGCGAATATTACCTGATACGGTGCTAAACATATAGCGAAGTGTGATAAAGTTCTCACTTTGTCTTGAGATCTTTGCTTTGGTTATCCAATTTGACTGAGTTACTCAGAAGGGTGGAGGATTTCTACTCAATTGATTGTTGATCAGATCGGATCGAAGAGTAAGACCGATATCTTTCGATCTTGTTTTTAAACGGGCCATTATGTCATAAACACCACTTACATTCTTAACGCACACCAACAGCGACTTTTATGTGGATTCAATGAGCTATAACTATATAGATCTAAACACTTTTCAAAAGCACTTTGTTTACAATTGTCTGAAACCAACAACTTTCTTTGGTCTGTATGGTTCCTCCAAGAACTTGATCTCTGCGTCAGTCAACTCGAACTTGGAAGCTGCTAATGCTTCGTCGACACGTTCTTCCTTGTTCAAACCGACAATTGGATAAGCACCTTTACTTAGAACCCAGGCAGTGGAGACAATGGCTAACGAAACACCTCTCTTTTTGGCAATCTCTTCAACCCTGTTGATGATTTCCTTATCTTCATCAGTCAACTCATTTAATCCCAAGTTTTTGAATTGTGGATCTGATAAATGTCTGTCAGAGGTCTCATTAACAGCTCTGGTCAAAACACCTCTAGCATTTGGGGACCATGGAATGATACCAACACCGTGCTTTTTAGCAAATGGAATGGTTTCTCTTTCTTCTTCACGGTAAAGCAAATTGTAGAAGTTCTGAACAACAATAAATTTGTGCCAGTTGTTCTTTTCAGCAATGAATTGTAATTCAGCAAATTCAGTGGCTCTCATAGAAGAAGCACCAATGTATCTAGCTAGACCTTGGTCAACAACGTCATTTAAAGCTTTAACAATTTCAGTCGGTTCAGTTTCGTAATCAAATCTATGAATTTGTAAAACATCGATATAAGTACCTAATCTTCTAACAGAGTTTTCAGCACCATCCAAGATATGTTTTCTTGATAGACCTTGCGAGTTGATCAAATCGACATCTTTAACTTCTGGACCACGACCACCATGTTTTAAATGTAAGTCTTCGTCAACTGGGTTGAAAACTTTGGTCAAGATAACAACCTTATCTCTCTTAATGTTAAAATGTTTCAAAAATTTACCCAAAATGACTTCAGAGTACCCATTTGAATAAACATCGGCAGTATCATAGGTTCTGAAACCTAGATCATAAGCTTTCTTTAAAATCTTGAAGATCTTTTCCTCATCATCCTCAACCCAGTCTGCCCATTCCTTTTTACCATAAGACATAAAACCAACAATGATTTTAGAGATTTTTAATCCAGATTTACCTAATCTGGTCCATTCTAGAATATCTGAAGACGACATGTTCTACCAATTGACAATTGACAATTGAGCTATTGAGCTATTGAGCTATTGAGTTACTTTAATGGCTCGTTCATTTGAATTAGTTTTTCAAAAAACGGGGGATTGATCAATCCTTTTATATCTCGTTAGTTCTACCAAAGTCGGAGATGTGGCTAATTGAATGGGAAAACTGTGAAGTGTGAAGCTAAACAAGACAGAACTCTCCCGGTTTGCTTGCCCTTTGAGGCAGGTTCATGGGTTCTCTTAGTGGTATCTCCTAAGCTCTTTGCAAGATTGTCGACTGATTGGACCAAATTGGCAAAAAAGAAGGAGCACACACATTCAATTTCAGTGGATTCTCATGTTTGTTGTGTGAAGGCAAACAACTCAAGAATCATTAGTACAGGTCTTGTTAAAACCTTCGATTAGCTACAATGTTCATCCCTCTTATGCCATCGAACGCTATCATCAAGGAATAGCAAGAAACGTTCGACAATCAACCATCATCTTCACAGTATATAACACAACTCCTATGCTGTATCATTCACAAATGCAAGCATTCATTTGCAAGCAGAATGAATGAAAATTTGATCACCCTCTAACTACAAGGTGTGAGGGCAAAAGAAGCTACTATCCATCATATTAGAAAGAAGTAAATGGTAAGAATATAACAGAGCATAAAATATTTAAGTTATAGGTTATATTCCTATGGTACCTACGTATGCCAAAAATATCGGGCAAAATTCAAATTTATCGAAAGCGGTTTTAGCTCAGTTGGGAGAGCGTCAGACTGAAGATCTGAAGGTCCTGTGTTCGATCCACAGAAATCGCATAATTCTTTTTTTGAAATTTTTTTCATCTTGCTTAAGAGAGCCTACTCTTTCCCCTATTTTATTGGTATTAAGAAACAAGTTCCGAAACTGTGCTACTCAATATGATTTGAAACTAGTTTTATATAGATATATGTTAAGATTTTTCTATGTACTAAGTACTGTTTTGATCTGTTGAACTCACATAGCTCGGAGAAAAACAAAAAAATAATGAACTGACAAGTTAGCGTTTTATTTCTGTCGGTTACCGTTTACTTCATGTAACTCTCTATTGATTAAATGCATTACCTCAACATATTTATACAGATGTTTAGAGCGTTTTTTTTTTGTGTGTTTATTGTTTTGTATCCCCGTTTTGCGCGTGTTCATCTTTGACAATGTCCGATTCTGAATCTTTGTTTCCATTCGTGTTCTCTACTTGAACATCACATGCACCAGTTTCCTCTTCTTTCTGATGTTCTCCTCCTTGTGCTTTCTCCTCTATCGTTGGTTGTTCTGTTTTTTCCTCTTTGATATCTTCATCTTGTACAGGTTCTTCTCTTTCAACAAAATCCCACTTCTCATCAACATCAATCGAAATGTCGTAAAGATCCGAAATGTAATCACTTAATCTTTTTCGGAACTTCTTCAAGTCTTTTGTTTCAAGATCAGGTCTTCTCAAAATATCAAACAAAACTTTATACAGTCCTGTTGTCTTGACCAATGAACTTTCAATATTATTCAATTTTATCAATGTATCCAATGAACTATTGATTGATCTCAAATCAATGCTTTCCAAATCTTTGGATTCTAAGAAGCTTGATTGGAACTGTAATCTAATTTTTTTCACTTGTTGTACTCTTTTTCTCAATAAATCAGCCATTTCTTTTGAGCTTGGAATATCTTGAGAAGCAACAGGAACTTCATCGGGCTCATGAGTGGCATCCCAATCTTCGTCCGAAGATGTATCTGGTTCCTCCTCAGCTTCGACAGCAACAATTTTCTTCTTTCTACCCCTTGCAGCACTTGGTTTTGATGTAGTTGTCTTCTTACGGCCACCTTTTTTGACTGATGCTGGCTTTGCTTTTCTCTTCTTTGGCGTTACTGTTGATTCAATTTCCAAGTCCACATCATCCTCATCTTCAACTTGATCTTCTAGTGACCCTTCATCATCATCATCATCATACTCGTTTATATCTTCTTCAACGTATTCATCTTCAAAATCAGCATCGTTCTCCTCATTATCGATTGTGATTGGTTTCCCGTCACTACCATAAATGATAAATTCTTCTAAATCTGGTGGGTTCAATGCCATCTCATAAGCAGCCTTTATTGTTTTCTTAGGCTTTTTCGTAGAATTCAAGAACTTTTCGATTGATTCTTTGCTCAATATCTTTATATCGTTGATGGTAGCCCACATAAAGTTATCGTCTCTTAAGAACCTCACACACCAGACTCTCTGATTTTCTACTTCAGCTGTTTTCTTCTTATTTGAAGAAGGCACTGATATACGCTTTGGCTTTCCCTTCAGAATATTTTCAGGGACCAATTCATTTGGAACAACAATACCAGGCCATGGAGGGAAACTCTTCATTTTCGCAAGAACTATTGTTCCTGGAGGAAAGTCCCCATATCCTGTGCTGTCATATTGATCGTCTTGCTGTTTGTCTTCAGTTGTTGCTCCAGGCTCGTCTTGATGGCTTGTCTCAGCAACAATCTGGTCCGTCGTTTCTAGTTCTTCCTGGTCGCTCGACATGGTTTCTTTTTCAGCACAGTCTTCCTCTGCTGACTCTGCTGATTTGTTCTGGTAGCATTTAACGCGTTTAGCTTTTTCTCTTCAACTGAGAAACTCGGTCAAAGTATACCGCGAAAATATTTGTAACTACGAGGAAAGAGTAACGAAACGAAGCCAGTAGTTTAGAAAGATAGAAAGATTGGGTAAAAGAGTAAGAATAATATTAATAATAATAATAATAAAACAATACCGACATATAAAAAGGTAATCGGCCAGAAAACTTCCCATGCACGCATTGTGCTAGTGCAGAGTTTAGACCATAGACAATAATTACGAAAAAGACATCCAGAGAGTATAGAGAGTAGCAAGTAGTATATGAGATCCCCATCTCTAACCATAAAAGAAACCACAGATATTAACCAAAAGTAGACAAAAAAAAGATAGAGGAAAGAGAAAACATTGAGAAGACAAGAAAAACAAAACACCATCATAATGTACAGTTTTAACCCAGCCATTAAATTACCAAGCTCTTTCTTTCATAAAATCTAAAAGAGAAAGAGACATTATCTTCCACCAGTGATTTTCTTTTTAGTTTTTATTTTCTTATTTATTTGTTGTAGAATTCTTCTTCCATTCTTCTTCAATATTGACTCTGTTGATTGTTGATACCACCGAAGTATGTTTGATAGACTGCAGTTTGATCAGACAAGTAACCAGCATTTGGCTGTAAATTCTGAATACCTGGTTGCTGATAACCAGCAGCAGCAGCGGCAGCTTGAGCAGCGGCAGCAGCTTGGGCTTGCTGAGGCTGGCTGTCTTGTTGTTGTGACTGGGATTGAGGTGGAGGGGCCTGTGAAGCCTGAGAATGGTTATTAGTTGGAGTTGAGGCTTCTTCTTCTTCACCTGATTCCTCTGGAGCGTTCAAACAAGCTTGGATTAGGTTCTTACCTTCTGGCTTGGTGACTAGAGGTTGTAATTTTGGAGTGGTAAAAGTGTAGACTAAACCAGTTTCAGAAACAACCAACAACAGGACTTGAGTACCTGTCAAAACTGACAATTCATAAGCTTTTTTCATAATACCAGCTTTTCTTTTGGAAAACGTGATGTGACGTCTTGATTTATCCTGGATGAATCTGATTTCAATCTTTCTTCTTTCTCTAGCAGAAGATGGCTTTTCGTCGTCATCATCGATTTCCTCATTCAGTTGAGTAGAATTCTCGGTTTGTAAAGCTGAACTTCCATCAACCAATTCATCTTGAGCTTCTTCAGCAAGTTTAGGGTCTGTTATTTCTGACATTGTGTATCCTTTCTTTTCCTTTTGTTAGTACTTTTTTCTCAACAAAGAAGAAAAATTGTGTCACTTTCCACAACGTATTTCCCATTTAAGTAATGTTGTTGATACTGATTGTTGATTTATGGTGGTTGTTGAAATTTCAGGGGGGGCAAAAAAACAGCACTAGAAAAGCCATGAAAATGCAGGAAAAACGGGCCTGTGCAAAACTGCTAGTGCAAGGAAACATGGGTACCGGTCTCTCGGGCAATCACTCCCTTTTCAACCACTGATTCCCTACTATCAGAACCATCTCAGATTTTTATGTCTTCCCAAAGAGGTAGTTGACCTCTTTTGGGCAAAAATCAAAACAAACAACCATAACAAAACAGCTGAAAAAAATCAGTGCAATGAGGAAATTCGCTGCTTCCAATTGGAATTGAAACAATGTGCGCACTTTTCGCAGAAGAATAGGACTTACTTTGAGAGTTTAATGCGTGAAAATAGTGAGTTTGGAGCCGTTTGCAACTGTTCAGTCCTAAAAAGATTTGAAATTTCAAAAAGGGAAAAAACGAAAAACTTCACGAAACCTCAGAAAAAGGAAAATTTCTATCTTTCGGTTATAAAACAAAAGAGGGCTGCCTTATTGGGTGTGTATCTCCGACAATCGCGCAAATATTGTGGCCGAAAACGTGCAGAGTCGGCTAAAATGGGATAGTTATTTCGCAAATTGGCGAATGCAGATGATTGGGGGGAAGTTCAATATGCGTTGAAGTGTCTCGAGGAGTCAGTCAGTCAGTCAGTCAATCGGTCCTTGGACCAAGTCCATCTTGTCATCATCTATTGATAAGAGGTTTAGTCTCGGGGTGATAACAAGAGTAGTATCAGTCTAATTTAGTAGAGAACATGGTTACTAGTACTTGCTGTTCCGCTAGAGAGAGTATTCCTGTTTCTGATTGGTCAATTCATTTTCTTATCAAAACAAACAAATCCCATCACTACATTGAACGTCAACACAGTTGAAGTATTACTCAAAGCGAAGAGTTGTTAAACACATATTTTGCATTTTCTATAAGTAAAAAAAGAACAGTTATACCAACAAAGATATTAAAAAAAGGAAGGACGTGATTAATGAATGTCAAAGCACCTATTCAACTGATACCAGCCATAATTCACAAAAGAGATAGTATATAAGAACAACAAAGCTCAACAAAATTGGATTAACCGACGAAAAATGGGGATATAAATTATTAGGAAATGAGGATTATTCTTGAATGATTATCAATGTCTAAATGTTGAATCCATTCTACCAAATCTGACTAACTTAAAATTGTTGTAAAGCTCTCTTTCTTTTGGTCCAGGATTTCCAGGCGACAGTGAAGGCAACAGCACAACCAACTAAGAACAAAAGGACGAAGACTAAGATAACACCTGCTGGAAGCATTGTATTTATAAGTTTAACTAGTTAGTCAAAAACAGAAGTAGTATGAAGAAGATTAGAAAAAAGTGGAAGATTTGAAAAATTTATAAAAAAACTTGAATTCGTTCGTCGTCGGTTGGCAGTTTTCTTCGCAATTGCCTAATTCAGAAACTCCTCCAGGCTCGTTCCGGAAAAAGCGCTTCCGTTTTGAGCCAATTTCATTCGACAAAAATCTTGCCGAAAAAACACTCAAAAAAATGATAAGCAGAATTATGTAATGATTATGTAAAGTATTTTCTAATTGTAACCAACTATTCGCGAACAACGCAGGCACGAGCCCATGCAAGGGAACGCGAGCGGCCCATGAACTTTCCATGAACTTTCCTGAGATGGGTGGGCAGGAAGGACAGCCTAGTGTAATTATCTGTGGTGGGTGGTTTTGTCTACTCCATGCTTGAAAACTTATAGGCATCTTCCTTTCTTCGTAAGTGTGTGAAAAGCGATGATGCGCTTGAACGTTTAATTTGTGTAACGAGGTCAATTTTCCGCTTTTGTATATTTTCCTGATTTGGATATTGATGTTCTTCTTACAAACATTGGTTTTATATAGTAATACACCATTGAATTAAATACCACTTTGCTATTCAATTCACCAAGGAATTGGCTTTCTTCCAAACTCTTCAAATCTATGAAACTAAATAAAAAAAAATATCAAGTTACAAATTATAAAAAGCTGGTCGAAGTGTAATATGGTTTTCCGAGTCGCAACTTTTTTTCGCAAAAAAAGAAAGATTTTATGCACCGTCTGCGCGAAAAACCATCTCATACATAAAATCCCTGGAATTACTAAATTCGGACGAGTTTCGGT
>JAKTUE010000106.1:0-12916 GCA_030556525.1 Wickerhamomyces quercuum
GTGAGATTTTGGTTTCGATACCTTTTACATGATTTTTTGTGCAAATTTTGTTAGGGGTGCGATTTATCGAACGGATTCGCGGAATTTTCTGCAATTTCCTATTTTGGAATCGCAACTTTTTATTTCTGCGGAGGAGAAAATTCGCGATTTTATTTCCCGATTGAGAAGAAAAAGTCAAAAAGTTGCGACTGAGAAAACCATATTAATGAGCGATGATCATCCAACAACAACAAATTATGTACAGCTTTAATACCTACCTAGCCTAGTCGTAATTGGCATCTTTGACAAAGAAATGTATACTATAGCTAACAATTTAGTTTCTGTGATTATTTAGTTCCATTAGCATCAAATATCAAGCTCATTGTCTTCTTTAACTTGTTTTGGGAAAGGATCCTTTTTACTCAAGACAAAAATACCATTTGTATGAGATAAGTATCCTTTGATATAACCTTTATAGATGAGATTTGCAAGCAAACATTCGGTCTCATCATTGGAAAATATATTGACATTCTTCTTAGAAAGACTTATATTGCTTGTATGATATTTGGAGAACTCAATAGCTCTTGTGATTAAATTTATTGGTAGGTGGGAATTTTCCTTATTCTGTATGTAGACTTTTTTAATCAACTTTAATAGTACAAAGCTTCTGATACTTTCAATAACAATGAATAGATTTTTTTTCAAAAAAAGCGGTTCATAATTTGCAAAGAATAAATCATACTTTTTCAAATCTCCCCTTCTCAAACTCAGTTGCAAATCAACGTACAATTTATCTATGTTAGGAAATTCCTTTTCGACACGATTGAAATTTATCAGTTTCTTAGTGATTAAAAATTTCAAAGGAATTAAATAAACTAGGATGGCTTCTTTATGCTTTTGATCTCTCTGTGAACATAGTTGGAATGCTTTTCTGAATTTAGAATAAGCATTTTTAAATTCAGCATTACCACATGAGGTTGCACCGGAATAGTATAAGTAAGTGATCGCTTGGCTCTTAGAAATTTTGTCTAGAGCTGGCAATTCATTCTTTTTGGAAACTAAAACTTTCTCCATATTTTTCGCTAGGTCTCTATTCTGTAGTTTGAAATAGATCTTGAGTTCCAAACCAACAAAGAAATAGATTTGTGATTTTCTAGAGCTTGCTAGATCTTCGTTCCTATCATTTAAACATAATTTGAAAGAGTTATGAACTATTCTCGCTGTCTTAATTAGGCAAGACTCGTGTTCAAAGTCACCTATATGATGATTAGAAATAACAGCTGGATTTTTAGAAATGTATTCATCAGCAACAACAGCCAAATTTATCAATTGTTTAGATAAAAAAATCAAAGGCTCAATTATCCATACTTTTTGTGTTTCAGCAAATCTATTGAAGTACTTCAATAGGTCCGCATATGTATTGAAGTGGGAAATAACATCATACGGAGAGTTTAATGAGCTGTTGAACTTGGCAAAAGCAATGGTTATCTGTTTTAGAACTTCACTGTCCTTAGGAAAATGGACTTGATATTCAATTGTGCTAACGTCGAATCTATTGAAAGCCTGGGGATTTGTCTTGGACAGCACATACAGCAAACCTTTGCTGTCTGCATAGCGAGCGTAGCTTACCAGGCTGTTTAGGGTATCCATCGTTTTTGGGAAGCTGTGCCAGACTGAGCTTGTTTCTTACTGTTTCTTAAAGCTTCAGTTTCACAAAATTGTCAATACAAAAAACATCAAACGAATTCGCGCAAAATAAGATCTTAAAAAAGTTAATTTGTTTACTCTTTTCCCGATTGGGTAAATGACAGTTGTTACTCTTCTCGAGATGCAGCAGAACTTTCATAAGGTAGTCTCTGATGCCTTAAAAACATAAAGGCTCTGTGTGGACTGCTTGAAAGTGTCAGTTCTTATACACATTTGAATCTTTTTATACGTATATTCAGAAGGTCAACATGCTGCAACCTGTAAACGATAGCACCAAACTACTGAGACCAGAGGAATCACCAAAGTCTAAAAGAGTAATCTCTCAATCGACAGGGTTGGCTAAGTTCAATATTACACAAAGACTGAACCAAAATGAACAGCTGAACAACGAATTCACTAGACTGGAAAACGCGGTCCAATTGAGATCATCAAAGAGTGGGTTGAACTTGAAGCATCAAGGACATACAATAGTTTACTCACCACACAGCTCACCAACAAAAAAGAGACAAGAAGATGATGATAAGCTACATCAGTTGGCTTCGAAGCAGAGGGAACTTCTAGAGTACAAGCAGCAGATGGCACAACTGAAGAAGAAGATCGGGGAAACAGAACGAGACGTTTCTAGTTTACAAAGAGCTATCAATAAAGAACAGCATAATATATCTGGCCTACAGAATCCTTTCACTTCTCCAGGAGACAAGCCCATTTCAAAATCAACAACCATAAGCCAAATGAGAACTTCCAATACACAATCTAATACAACTTCGGCAATGAACTTCACATCATTGAAAAAGAAACTTTCAATCCAGCAGCTGAACACAAAACAGTCGATAAGTAAATTCAACCATCTCAATCAAGACATGAATCAAAATCTCAAGAACTTCACAAAGGACACAAACCAGCTGATTGAGAAAGGACGAAACTTCATGAACACAATCAGAATGGAATTCAAGCAACAGACTACTTCCAGTGCTGAAAAGGCAATTAGATATAGGTATAATGACTCTTCAGACGAGTGGGACAGTGAGGAAGAGAGTAGTGATATAAGTAATTACGGTGCTGCAGATACTAGTGACTATGGTGTTCCTGTTAAATAAAACTATCAAAATTCTATACTTAAAATGAATAAATCCAATCTAAAAAAAAAAAACACAAGTCAAACCATTGTAGACTATTATTTCAATGACTGGGAAACTAGGAACTGGGTGATTTTCAAAGCTTGATATCTAACATCTGAGTTCTTATGGTTTAGTAGTTGCATGATTGAGGTTTTTTTGTTAGTTTTGATTAACACATTCAAAGAATTTGGATCGATCTTCAAGATTTTCTCCAAATCACTTAATAGCAGTTTTAAACTTAAAGATTCTTGATGTTTGTCATCCAAGATGTTTAATAACTCCTTGAGAACTTTATAATTTGAATCTTGGAATTTTGATAGATTATCAATGAAGAACTCTTCTTTGAAGTGAACTGGAGAGTTTTTGAAGTTTTTGAGATTCAACTCTTGTAAGTATTCATCAAAACTGGTTAATTTATCAAAGATGTTAGAAGAAATATCCAGAATCAAATCTAAATCGGATATCAATTCATCATCTGACCATTTTCTTTCTTTCAAATTATTCAATATTGAAATAAAATCACCATTCAAGATTAAGAATTTAACAATCTCCAGACTTGAGCTTGACTGTTCGTCATTGGTCAAATTGATAAAGATTGAAATTATTAATCTGATGATTTTTTCCTTGATTGAAATCTTTAAAATTCTTAATAAAGCTAACAAATCATTCAAATAAAACTCATTGAACTTTGATAGTTGCTTTTTCTCAAAGCTTAAGATCCAGATAATCAGTAATATTTTATAATGCGATTGAATCAGATCGTTGGTTGAAACATCACCATGTGAAGCTGCAAAAGGTTCATTCAAGTTTTGAAACAAGATAGGTAATAAATCCTCATGTTTAGTCCAAACAAGTGATCTGTAATGTTTATGTGAGTTCAATAGTAGTTCACTAATCAAATTCAACGATAGAAATTTCAAGTTGAAATTTCTGACTTTCAACAATGTCAATAACTCATTGATTATCTCTTCAGCAAATTGTGAGTTGTTGTCGAAATTGATCAAAAGCACAATAGAGTCATAGATTGATAACAGTTTGATAATTTCGTCTGAGTTCGAAACATGTCTAGATAAAGACTTCAAACCAGTCTCAAACAATTGGTTTTTAACCAAGACATTAACAAATTCATCGTTATTCAACAAATCACTTAAAATCACTAAATTGAACTTCAACACGTCATTTCTTTCAACAGGCAAGTCCTTGTCTTCCAGAATTGAAAAGATGGTAGTTGCAAAATCCAAAAGTTCCTGTTCATCTTTCTTGGTTCTATCGGAATTGATTGATAGTCTCTCCAAGGTTGTTAATGTAGAAACATCATTTGGGGATATCAAGCCACTTCTAGCAAACCCCTCCCAAGGCAGGCTCTTCGAGCGTATGGCATTTCTGTAGTCTTCCAGGTATGTGGAGTCCAAGCTGACATGTCTGAACTGGTCGGCAGTCATCTCTTAAATTAAATGGGTGTCTCCTGGTCGTCGAGTCTCTGTTGGAACGTTTCCTGGTGGGTTTTTTCTGTGTGAATTTCGAGTTTCATTGAATTCGATAAGGGAGAAAGTGCTACAAAACAAAATTGGTCACGTGACAAAAGCTGTTATTCAAGCGCATACCGACCGACTCAGGGCCATTATATTGTATCAGGCAGGTACTACTCTTACTGCTTACTACTTACTGCTTGCTACTTACTACTTTCGAATACTTTGATCTATTAAAAAGGCCATTTATTCCTCCGTTGATAATAAAAAAAAAATTGGATAACTAACAAAAATCAAATTCCGTATAAAGGGTCGTTTAAAAGTTTTGGAAAAGGTCTCTTCTTCAGGAGACTAATGAAGAGAGAGAAGCGAAGGAAAAGAAAAACAAGGGCTGTAATACAAAAATCATTTAGACATCAACTTTAAAATTGTGTTGCTCCCTACTTCGTCTAAGCAGCAGTTTCTCTTTGGAACTCCTTGGACATGTCAGCATCAGAAATCTCACCTAGAATGGTTTCGACAATGATACCAGTGACTAAGTATGGATCAATGTTAGAAGCTGGACGACGATCTTCGAAATAACCGTAACCTTCTTTGGCAACTGATCTTGGAATTCTGATGGAAGCACCTCTGTTAGCAACACCAGCTGAGAACGAAGACATGGAAGCAGTTTCGTGACGACCAGTCAATCTTTGATCGTTATCAGTACCATATAGAACAATGTGTTCTTTATGACGTTTGGCTAACTTGTCAATAGCTTCATCAATGAATTTCATACCACCTGGTTGTCTCATATCTTCGGTAGAAACGTTAGTATGGCAACCTGCACCATTCCAGTCACCTTTCAAAGGTTTTGGATGGAAAGAGATCTTAACACCAAATTCTTCAGCAACTCTGTGTAACAAATAACGGGCAACCCATAATTCATCACCCATGGCGATACCTTCACATGGACCGACTTGGAATTCCCATTGTGATGGCATAACTTCAGCATTAATACCTGAAATGTTGATACCAGCATGCAAACAAGCTCTGTAATGAGCTTCAATAACATCACGAGCATAAACTTTACCGGCACCAACACCACAGTAGTATGGACCTTGAGGGGCTGGGAACCCACCTTTTGGCCATCCATAAACGTTGTCGAATTGATCGAAAAGGGTGTATTCTTGTTCTAGACCGAACCAAACTTTTTTGGATTTGTGGGCTAACATCAATTTTTCACATTCGTGTCTGTGGTTGAATTTGTTTGGAGTACCATCGTTGTTCCAACATTCAGCTAAAACGATGATGTTCTCACCTCTTCTGAAAGGATCTGCGTAGTAAGAAACCGGTCTTAAGTAAACATCAGAGTCATGACCTGGAGCTTGACCAGTAGAAGAACCATCAAAGTTCCATTCTGGTAAGTCATCAACGTTAGATGGAGCTTTACTTAGAGTTCTACCTTTAGAACGAATAGAACCAGAACCATCGATCCAGATATATTCAGCGATGATCTTTCCTTTTTGATCAAGGGATAAATATTTTTGTAAAGTTGTGGTGTTTTCAGTCATATTTTGTGATTGGATTTTATATTAGAGAAACCCTTTTATAGAAAAGTGATTGGATAATGAAAAGGGGGAGGGATTGAAGTTTAGCAAGAAGGGAAAAAATCAAATAAAACAAAGGAAGAATTAGTTGGATAGAAGCTTTTGTAAGGCGTTCAAACTAATGGTTCTCTTGAAGAATTGGGAAGGGGTCAAATCTATGAATAAATTCAATGAAACCTGGACAGGAAAGAAAGAAAGGGAGAAGAGAAAAAGATAAAAGCGTTGAGTTTTATAAAAAAGGCCCAAATTATGACTACAACAAAAAAAAACAGGAAAAAGAAATTTTTTGTCCCAAAATTAATACCAAATTATTCTGACTCAGAAGACAAAAGTTTGCGAGAAAAACGAGATAAAAAGGCGCAAAGTGCGAAAAAGTACCAGAAATGGACACAGACAAACCACAAGATCACACTTTTCATTCGCGACATCTTCCCAAAGAGGTAACACCGGGTGTTAAGTCCTGCCAGTTGGTGTTTGCTTAATTACCGCTTCTGTCCAGCTGCGCCAATTCTAGCTTTCCTATTGTATCATCAAACAGATGCTGACGACCCCAGACAGGTTCAAAGGAAGACAAATGGAGCAGCAGCATTAACAGTTGCTTGCTGTGTGTGCCAATAAAGAAGCGTTGTTTATTCTCTGTTGTGCTGTTGTTGTTTGTGGGTTCTCCATCTTTGTGTCATGTGCTGTTTCTTTTTGCTCTGGTTGTTGATAACGCGGTGCGCTGATTGGTCGAGATAGGGATTTAGTTATCAACTCACTCTTTATTACAGCTTTGCCTCTGTTCTGTGCTGTATTTGTGTCGTGTCGTGCCTTCTCAAGAGTGACAGAAAATGCGTCTTGCAGATACATCACGAAGACTTTTAGATATCAAAACAAAAAGTTATTTTGGTTAAAGTACTGCGTTTCAAGCAAAGCTCTATGTAGCCGAATCTACACTTCCTTCCAATGGCCAGTTTGTTATTTCACATACTTTCCAGTCAAGCTATTATTATGACATTCTCAACATGAAAGAATTTATTATTCATAATATACAACCACTTAAAGGTGGGGATAATGGATCCCCTGATTTTCCATTATTATCCTGTATCGTGCGAACTGATATCTATTGTAATAGCATCTTATACAGTAGCTGATAAGAAGACAGACTAGTAAGTGATAGATAACCCAAGAAAATCAAACAAAAGAAAGAGGAAAACACAAGACAATGTCTAAGTAAAATGAACAACGATCGGGACGATGATAACAATCAGTAAGATAATTACAACAAGAACTAAGCAGAATCTCATTTTCATGTCTTTCAACCACATTTGTTTTCTGACACGGTTGGCGCCCCTTCTGAACCCCTGTGCACTGACAGCTAAGTTATCGGCTTTATCTTCAATCGAATCAAGTCTTTCACCACTGTAATCAAAAAAAAAATGTTAGTATTATGTTTGTATATACCTCTCCTGTGTTTTGTGTTTTCTAAACAAATACCATAGGAATGGAAATATTGTACATACCGTTCAACAACTTTATTAATGTTTTCTCTCATGATTCCCACCGTATCATCAATTTCCTAAGAACAACGGTAGTTAGTATTTGGCCTCATCATGAATGAATAGGAGTCTAATAAACACATACAGCTTGAAGAGCAGCGGTTTTTGGGTTTGCATTGGTGGTTGATGTTTGGTTATCAGATGGGATATATGGATCATAAGGCACTGACGAGGACATGATTATGAGTGTTTGAAAATTAAGGGAGATACTTTGAATGGAGTATGAAGGTGTTGGTTTCTGGATGGAACGAGCTTAATAGAGTATTTCAAGATGTGTTTGTGACCTTTGCCGTTGTCTTTTTGTTTAAATGTTCGGGCTGATGTGTACAAAATTCATCTTTTTTTCTTTAAACCTGTTTTTTTTTTTGAATATTTCCGTTTCCATGAAAAAGGAAAGAAACGGGAAAAAAATGATGATCACAATGAAGGCACTGCAAAACTATCGTGTCAGACAGACAGACCAGACAGATATTTGTATCTATTAATAAAAACTGGTAGAAGGTGATGCTAAGCGTTGGAAGAGCAATGAGCACGATAGTCAAGGCAGCAGGACCCATAGAAGAAGCGATCAGATCTAAGTTGGTCAACGAGTTCAGTCCAGTCTTTCTAGATATAAAGAACGATTCACATAAGCACGCAAGTCATCATGGAATCAGAGGTGCGTCCAATACTACAGAGTCTCATTTTAGAATTGATATAGTCAGTGAGGCCTTCAAGGGCAAACCACAACCCGCAAGACATAGGCTCATTTATAAGCTGTTAGATGATGAGATCAAACTAAAAGGTGTGCATGCTCTACAAATGAAGACAAAGACACCAGAAGAATATAATAGAATTGCAAGTAGTAAAGAGTAAATCGTGCTACCTACCCCCCTTGTTAATGAAATATACGATTAGTTATTTATTTATTTGTTTATTTATATGGCTTTTTGGATCAAATTAGTGTTCCTCCTCTTCCAAAGATTGTGTGTATTCCTCTTCAGTCAATAGATCTGATTTTTCAATAAATTCAGTGACTTTCAATTTAGCTAACCATCCTTCACCTAATGGATCCTCATTAATCAATTGAGGCGTATCGTTCAAAGCGACATTGACTTCCAATATTTCAGCATCAACAGGAGAATAGATCTCACTGGAGGACTTAACACTTTCAACACTACCAAAAGAATCACCAGCAATAACGGATTCCCCAACTTCTGGTAGTTCAACAAATGTAGCATCACCAAGAGCATCAGAAGCATATTTTGTTATACCGACAAACGCAATGCCATCTGGGTGTTGTGCAATCCATTCATGCTCGCTTGTGTATCTGACGGTGATTGGACCTGCTGAATACTTGGTGACTATAGATTGTGGGTTGATCTTATTGCTTGTTGAGATAGCTCTTAAGGACAAATTTAGAGCAGGTCTAAATAATCTGACTGAGGTTCTGGCAACTGACAACATTTTTGGATATTTAGGACGCGTTGTATTACAATGGACTGCTGTTCTTATAAAGAATCTAAAAGTACAAAAGTCACAATGAAGCAGTGAGTAGAGAAATTCTTCTGAAGTTGGCTGTCTTTTTTTTGTTTTTTTGCTTAACCCATCAAATCCAACCTGAATTGATTGATTATCTACATTTTTGTTACGATTCCCGCGTTCTTTTCTGACTCTTTCTGACTTCTCACATGGAAAAGGTGTAGAAACTTGACTTCGCTCGCACCGAGTCACCTTTCTTGTAATATCACGTGATATTTTATTATCTGGTGAGAAGTACTTAAAAAAATGAAGATCAAAAATTGACTTCGTGGCCAAGCTGGTTAAGGCGTGTGACTGTTATTAAAATTAACTGCTATCACAAGATCGACAGTTCGATCCTGTCCGAGGTCGTTTCTTTTTCTTTTTTGCCCCAAAGAGCCTTTATCATAGCATGTTGTGCTAGTGGAAATCACTGGACAAGTTGCCAACTCTCTGGTTCAAATCCGTATTGCCTTTGTTCCCCACTGCAATTCGTAGTTTTAGCCTTTCTCCCTTTCTTTCCAATGTCTCGATATTTTATTTTTTTAGTGTGACCCACAGCGAATATTGTGCATATGAGACCGAAGTGGCAGGCACCGCTCAACGCTCACTGATTTGTGTGTGTATAAGTACTGGTTAGATTCCTATGAATAGTAGCACATACTCACTAGATCAACAGAAAGGCATTGTTGTGTTGCAATTCTGTTGATAGGACTTGTGTGACACCCTCAGTATGGTTTCCATATTCTATCGCTCTATTCTACTCCTTATCCTAGTCATCATTGGAAAATTAGCATATGACAACTATTTGATTGCTGATGAGACTTTCCTTGATGTAGCAATTGAGGAAAAAATCAACGCTCTGATCAATAAACCACCCGTTGTACCTGTTAAACCCTCAAATTTCGGTACTGAATCCAATAGTGTTAACAAGATTATATTCGATCAGAACTACAGACAAAAATCACTTGAAACTTTTGTAGGTGCTATTCAAATTGAAACTGAATCTTATGATGACTCTCCTGATCCAAGAGACGACATAGAGCCTTGGACAAAGTTCTTCCACTTCCATGATTACTTGAAGCAAAGTTTCCCATTAGTCCATGAGCATCTAAAGCTAGAGAAACCAAACGGAGTTAGTTTACTATACACATGGCAAGGATCAAACCCAAACTTAAAGCCATTGCTACTAATTGCCCATCAGGACGTTGTTCCAGTGGATCCATTGGCTGCTAAGGAATGGAAGTTCCCTCCTTATTCGGGTCATTTTGATGGTGAAACAATCTGGGGCAGAGGTTCGATTGATTGTAAGACTTTACTTATTGGAGAACTCGAAGCCGTTGAACAACTACTTAAAGATGGATTCGTACCAAAAAGAACAGTACTCTTAGCATTTGGAAATGACGAAGAAATCGGCGGTAGAGGTGCTGCTACCGTGAATGAAACTTTGACCCAGAGATATGGCCATAATTCTATATATGCTTTACTTGATGAAGGTGCAGCCGTCGAAAGAATTGATGGTGAATGGTATGCTACACCTGGTACATCTGAAAAGGGGTTTGTAAACGTTCAAGTCGCTCTAACTACTAAAGGTGGTCATTCTTCAGGTCCACCAAAACATACCTCTATTGGTATCATGTCCAAGTTTGTCTACAACTTGGAAAACAACCCTTTTACACCTATTTTAACGCCAAAGAATCCATTTTTGAGAACTTTACAAGAGATTGCCAAACATTCTAAGAATAGATTACCAGAGTATATCAAGCAACATGTTTTAAGAGCTGAATTTGATCCTGAATCAAATAAGAAAGTTATTCAATTCTTACAAAGAGTCAAACCTGAACCTCTAAAATACTTGATTCAAACTTCGCAGGCAGTTGACAAGTTCCATGGAGGTGTAAAAGCGAATGCATTGCCAGAGCATGTTGAAGTCACAATCAATCATAGAATTGCCACAGAATCGAGCTTGAATGAGACTATCGAACACGATTTACACTTTATTAAGGAGCTAGCCGACGAATTTGACTTAGGTCTTTATTACTTGGATCAAGAACTAAGAAGCGTAACCAAAAGAGGCTATTTCAATATTACTTTATCGGGACCTATTGAGACTTTACCCGTTTCACCGGACCATGGACCTGTTTGGGATGTCTTTGCAGGAACTATCAAACATCTGTGGGAAGATGTTATATTTGAAGATAAGGAAGAAGTCATTCATATTGCTCCTACTTTATTGGGTGCTAACACAGATACAAAGAAGTACTACACGCTGACACCAAATATCTATAGATTCTTCCCAACAAGGGTCCGTGATTTGGGTAACTTGGGTATCCACTCTATTGATGAGCATATCTCATTGAATTCGCATCTAGAAATCATTGGTTTCATTTATGAGTTCATCTTGAATGCAGATGCTGCTAGTGACGAAGCATAGAAATGGATAAAAATAAGCTTATATAAATATATCTATCAGCAGTCTCCAGTTCGCAGTTAAGAAAGGTATCCGTAGTTTATCCGTCTTTATCTATAAGTGTTTTGTTTTGATAATGAGCAAACTTGAGGCGGTGTGTATGTGGTGTTCGGGTCATCTGTAGTTTGCATTTACTATCATAAAAACATAGAACAAGTACTGATTATATTTTAAGTGGTAGTTCAGAGTCAGATATTGAATCTCAGTGCTGTACTTCTACAATGGCATAGACGTAGCTCAGTTCACAGAAAATCAATAGCAATTTACAATACTATTACGGGCTGCCAGTTAGACAAATATTCATCCATTCTTCTCAAAACTCAAATCAGTACCACCGCCGAGTTGATACACATTATGAATATGTATATAGACATAATGTAGTTTGGTATTCTTGCCTGAAAATAATCTTGAAAGGAGAGACAAAGCGGATAAGATACAGAGTTTGCTATTTCAAGATTTATATTTCAGTTACATCAACACACCACAAATACGACCGGTTCGGAAATGGCACATAAACCATAAAGTAATGCAGAACCAATTTCACCAGAAGGGTCCACATCCACAAAGCCAAAACTACTTAACCGCGGTTACGACAAACGCATGAATCATGTATACTGTAGTTACCACAAAACCCACATAAATTTTACCACAAAAGTACTTATATACTGTAGTTACCACAAATAAAGCTTTCAGATGTATTGTATGGACACTCCATTCAAAGATGGTCTCATTGACCGATCCATATTCATACTGGTATTCATGATGATGCTGATGCTGATACTGATACTGATACTGATGATGATGCTGATGCTGATACTGATACTGACACTGATGATGATGCTGATGCCGATGCAGTTACTTTTATCATTCTGCTTTTAGTTTGAGGCGGTGCTGGTTCTGATGGTGATTCAAATTTCCTTTCTTTCATTTGACTATCTTTCATCATTTGATATTTTACTGGTGTTGTCGCTTCATCCACATCGAATTCCATTGGTTGATATTGACCTGTATCTTCACTTTAGAACTGACCACCAGTTGAAGAGATGAACCATTGTTTCCGACCAGTCTGACAAACCTTCGAAAACTGATTTCATGTACTTGAACCATTCAATCCACCACCAGAGTTACTTTCCCATCATCGCTCCTGATCATCTTTTAGGGCTCATCATCTTCCGACGGATCAGCTAGTTTCCATTGTCCATTTGCCTGCCGGATTCGAAATGAATTGAGTATGTTGAATATCTAACCCACCATTATCTGCGTATCTCATAGTGTCTGGTGAGCACTTTTTGATTGCGATCTTGGCATGGAGAATATCATCATAGTTTATCCTAGATTTGGTATGTATTAAAGCATTCCGAATGTTTGACCAGTTCATTATTTGCAGTGCCTGGTGAGCACCATTTGAGTCTAATAATGAGTATTTTCCTATTTTTCTAGATTCTATTAACCATCACTCCTTTAGCTATATCATTGGCCATTTGTTCCCGAGATTTGATGAGAATCTAACCAGTGGATTGTTTGCATATCTCATGGTGTCTGGTGA
>JAKTUE010000107.1:0-12486 GCA_030556525.1 Wickerhamomyces quercuum
AAACTACTCAACTACATTCAACTATAAAGAAAGAAAAATAAAGATTAAAAAAGGAAGGATATAAACCTTGATGATTGTACCTAAACAATATTTCCTTTATTTTTGATTTTAAACAGCACTTCTTTGGACAGGGTTAAGATTTCTTTGATTTTTATGTTGAACACCTTTTTGAATACGATCATTATCAAACTTTTTATGAGCACCAATTGCAAAATTATGATTAACATAAAAGTCAATCGCACAAACCTTCTCAAAAAGGATTCCTATAATAACAAAAAATGCAAAAGCTGCAACCACTTTGTTACTATATGATGAATACAACCAAGAATAAAATATGAAAAGAAACACACATCTGTAGATCCAATTCAGAACACACAAAATAACAGCAGGGTCACCAAGACCATTTTTATCTTCTGGATCTGCTTGATACATTTTTGATACTGGGATCTTACTTCCTTCTTTCAAAAGTCGTTGTTGAACCATTGTTGGGGATGGAAGAATATATGAAAGGAGAACTGAAGTTAAAGGGAAGAACAAAACTGCAGAGTCGTTAAGAAATGGTGCGATTGGAGTAGTATCAGATTGTGGTGTTTGTGGTCCAATGGCATTAGATCGTTGATTTATAAAGGGATGTGTTAATTTATCCATTTGGTCTTTCACTGGTTGTTCCTTTGATAGTTCCGGTAGTTCCCAGTTTGGCACACACTTTGATTGTTCCCTTTGGTTCTGTTCGTTGAATTGTTTCATTGATTCTTCTTTATTCAATTTATCCAGTTTAGATTCTTCCGAAACCACACAATACCCATCATCTGACATATTTACTGTTATATCTATAGCAACTATCATAAAGAAGAGCAAGAAGAAAATAGCAAACGAGAATTCCAACAATTTTTAATACTTTTACAACGAGAAGCGTAGAAGCGTAGAAGCTTCTCGTTATGATGTAAGACGAATATCACACAGAGAACTATATATGAGAGGCTACAAAAAAGGCGGAAATGAGTATGAGGGCGTTTCTGTATATAATAATTCCAGGTATCGATAGAAGCACACAATTGCATCACACGCTCCATTCACTCATCTACAGTACACACACATAAATATTGTAGATAGGATAGTAAGTTCTCGAATATTACTGCATTGGGTGATTCTTATATAATCAGTAATCAACAGACAGAATAAAAAATTAGAGATCAATAACAAAACAAAGGTTCATCGATAAAGTAGCAAGACAAATATCGAGTTTGAGGATGTTGGTGGTGATGGTGATACTGTTTGAATGATGAACTACTTGGCTATACCCAATTATAAAGAAAGAGAAAATGTTTGAAAAGATATAAACATTAGGTTATTTAAACCATATCACCAGGATCGGTTCTGGTTTGCTTCTTATTTTTTTTTTTCTTTTTATTTTTGTCATTGTTAGATTTAATCTTTTGATTCTTACTTTGGCTGGTACTTTGATTGGTACTTTGATTGGTACTTTGATTGGTACTTTGATTGGTACTTTGATTGGTACTTTGATTGGTACTTTGATTGGTACTTTGACTGGTACTTTGATTGTTACTTTGATTGGCGTTTCCGTTGGTATTTTGATTGGTGTTTTGAGTTCTATTTTGACTAGCAACTCTAAGCTGAGGATTGCTGTACCCATAAGTTTTATGAGCCTCATTTGCAAAATTTCTATTAACAAGACATTCCATCAACATAGATCTCTCGATAATGATCAGAGGCAAGACAGTAACTGCAACACCTGCTAAAACCTCTTTACTCCCAGGGAATTCCGGTCTTGCATAAACCATAGCGGCAAGCGTTACTCTCAACAGCCAATTCAAAAAACAAAAAGCCAAAGCTGCAGCACCCCAACCATTTGGTCGACTCGGATCCCATTGATACATCTGTGTCACTGAAATCTCACTCCCTTCATCTGAAAGTTTTTCTTGAACCAGTGCTGGTGATGGAAAAATATATGATTTTATAATTGGAATTATAACAAAGAATTCAACTGGCGGATTGTCTTCAAATGGAACGTAACTTTTCCGTCTGGCTCTGGTAGGACTGGTCTGCTGTGCCGGTGGTCTAACAGAATCTGATTGTTGTGCCGGTGGTCTAACAGAATTGGATTGTTGCACTTGTGGTGGTGGAGCAAGATTGTAATGTTGATTCAACGGTCTAGCAGCATCAGGACGTTGAACTTGTGGTCTGATAGGATTGTGGCCTTGGGTTGCTGCTGAAGAAGCAAGATTCAAACGCTGTGTTTGTGATTTAAGAGGGCTGGAACGTTTCGATCGTGGTGGAGCAGGGTTTAATGGTTGCTCTTCTAACTCTTTCATTAGTTCTTCCATTCCTTCTTCATTATCCTTTAGTTCATCTTCATCTTCTGGGCTATTAGTATGTTGTTCCTGTCGTCCTTTCTTTGGTTCTCCCTTTGGTTCCTCCTTTAACTCCTCCTTTAATTCCACCTTTGGTTCCTCTTTCAATGTTAACTTCTGCTCTTCCTTTTGTTTTCGGTGCTCTTCGGTCTTTTGCTCTCTTAATAGTTCCTCCTTATGTTCTTCTGCTGATTGTGTCATTGGATTCTCCTTATAGAATTCTTGATCATCCATCTCAGTATCTTCCCAAATCACCGAATACTCATCGTCGGACATGTTTACTAGCACTTGATATATATAAAACAGTATTTGAAGAACAAGAAGAAGAAGAAGAACAAAAATAGTAGCAAACAAGGAGTTCCATGACTGAGTTTTATACTTTTCCAGTGAGAAGCTTATACACTTCTCAGTTGCAAATATCATAACCTTTCCTAATACAGACATAAGAAAAATTTACAGTACTATTACGGGCTGTCAGTTAGCATTCTTCTCAAAACTCAAATCAGTGCCACAGTCGATTTGATACAGATTATCTATATAGACATAATGTAGTTTGGTATCCTTCCCTGAAAATAATCTTGAAAGGAGCGACAAAGTGGATGAGATACAGAGTTTGCTATTTCAAGATTTATATTTCAGCTACACCAACGCACCACAAACAAACCATATCATTCTCATTAGCTAGAATATATATATAACTTCTCGTTCAACGTATCTATTAATTCTTCAAGATCTTTAGCAGCCTCTTTTTCAGCCCTTTTTCAGCCCTTTTTTAGCAACCTGTTCTTTCAGAGCTTTTTCCTTATCAGCTTCCTTTTCTTTAGCACCGTGCCCATTCTCAATGGCTAAAATATTTATATAACTTATCATTCAACGTTTCTCTTAATTCTTCCAGATCTATAGCAGCCATTCTTTTAGCAATCTCTTTAATAGCCTTTGCTTTAGCAGCTTTTTCTTCAGCAGCCTTTTCTTTAGCATCGTCCTTAGTCTGAGGAGAAGACATCGACTCATTCGGAATATCGAGTTTGCGTCTTTTAGAACTATTTCTAGATTGTTTTCCTTTTCTCTGTAATGTAGACTCAGATCCAGATTCAGATTCGGCTTCAGCTTCAGTTTCAGCTTTCTTCGTGATCAATGAATGACCGAAATCAATAAATTTGACTTTTGGTGACCCACCTTCGTCCACAATAAATACGTTATCACGTTTGATATCGCCATGTACTATACCCAATTCATGAAGCTTTTTCAGTTTCTGTTCACCATCATTCAACACCGCTTCCTTGATCTCCTCCGTAATGGATAAATTTTCTGTCGATATCTCTGTAAGTTTCTCAAGTAAAATAAATGGTCCTTGCTGATTTAGCTGCGCCTTACCAGGTGACACATCGTATTGTTCCCCCATTTTAATAAAACTGTACAGATCATCCCGTGATACTGCTTCAGGATCCTTATGAAGGTCTTTGTTATTCAAAAATCCAAATGACTCAAGTTTAGGTGCTAATCCTTCTAGCCCCTCTTCGGAGAGTTTGGAATAAACATACACCTCTTTCAAAAAACATTTGGTTACCACAGATTGTAGATTGTCGAAAAATCCTTTGTTATCTTCGTAATAATCATCTGGAAGTGGTGCTGGCTCCCACCTAAATGGCACGATTTTCACTGGGTCAAAAAGTTTCAAAATAAACTCCATCGGTGGTCCATTTTTATCATCCACTTTAGTTACAACAAAGGTTGATGCGACATCGTAATACCAGTTTTCACCTTTTATTATCTCTTTCAAGAAGAAAGCTTCAGTCTCAACTACCTCTGGTTTCTTATCTGGTACTCCTTGCTTACCAGGAATGATAATCTTGCTGCTGTCGCCCCAAAATTCTTTAATCTTAGATTTAATAAACTCCAGGACTTTACGCTGCTCCGGACCCACTTCACGATCCTCTGAGCTCATAAGCAATTTGAGACAATCAAGTAAAATATCCTCTGAGACTCTATAACGTTCAATATCCCTCAATAGCTTCTGATGTGGCGCCGAATAGGTCCACAAGGTTGGAAATAGGCCTGGATTCACCCACACTCGTTCGTTATATCTGACAACACTTGTCAAAAAACTGTTATCGCTTGATGACAGTAGCCTTTGAAACTCGGTCAATGCATTGCAAGTTAGAAGACACAAGAAAAGACCTATAGGTTTTTCTAGCGCATCAATAACGAAAAACTCACATTTGCTATAATCTGCTTTGAAATCTTTTCTGCTGCTAAAAACTTCATCCAGTGGGAAAATAAGCACTAAGAATTGGTTGAAATTGCTGATGATAACAATCGGTGATAATGACAATTGGGCATAGGTAATAGCTTGGTTCAGAAGATTAAATAAGGTGGTAGACATGGCTTCTTTTCTGGGATTGTCGAAAAGCTCTTTCAGATCCGTTACTAGTTCCTCGTACAATCTAAATTCCATTAGTATCGGACGGAACTTCAATAACTTGTCGAACACTTTGAAATCGCATGTGATCTTAATACCAGACTTCACTGCCGACTCGGTGAAGGCTTCGTAAGTAATTGCCTTCTCGGACAGAGATGTTGACTTTGCTACCGGTTGAGTGTCATATTTAGATTGATATGTTTCATCTAGCCATGAGAATGACATATCATCCAATGAGCGAGAATTAGGCTTGCGTTCCAGCTTAGATTCGAATGCAGTGCGCAGCAGTTGTTGTATACTTTGAAACTCAAACTCAGCTATGAACTTCGCTGTATAGTGCCCCTCATTTTCGGCTTTATTTCCGGATTCTGGTACACCACGGCTTATTTTTGAATTGATACTAGCAGGCGCCAAAAAGGTGCGTAGGAACTCAATTAGTTGATCATCATCGTATTCTTTATCAGCAATAACAGTCGCATCTTCGAAATATTTCTGGAAAAACAAATTACTGTCGCTGTGTAATAACTTGGAAACAGAGTTCTTTGACGTCGATGGCAAATGCTTTTGCGACTTGGGTGGAACCATTTGGACAAGCCTGTTCATATAAACTTCCGGTACCACCAGTCTTTCCAAGAAGTCGGGTAACTTCTCTCTATAGGTGCTTCCCACGCCGACTAAACCAATATTTGCTTCCCTAAATAAGTTCTCAATTGTTTCCTCGGTCAACTCTTCGTGTAGTGTGAATCCCCATGGGCGCTCGTCGATAGCAACATTATACTGAAATGGTTTGAATAAAACATCAATGCTGACAATGTTGTGGTACTCCTTCTCTAATTCATCCATATCAAGGCCATCCATACCATGGCACTCCTCGTTGTAAATCTCTCTGCGCCTTTTAATTTCCTTTCTGAACTCAAGACTATTCTCCCAGGGAAGCTTAAGATAACTCTCCAAGTTGGCCTTTCTGAAAGAGACAACTCGGTAGAGCCCCTTATTAAACTCTTGTAGTGTCTCCTCAATATACTTCACTCGCGCCATTCCTGAACTAATTTAAAGTGAATTTAGAGTAGTTTATCTATGGTGCCACTTTGGTGGTAAAGTTCAAGCTTTTTTCATGTTGAGCAAAATAATCATACACCTCTTAACTTTGGTGAGTAACAACGAACTTCTTATAAGCCTGTGATTCGGATCAAACCTTTCGAGTAATGCTGTAGCGTAACATGTGGACCTGGTGACTTACAGTTAGAAGTTAATAGTTAGATAGTTTTGTTGTTTCTTCTCCTATACAAACTAAGCGAGATTGCAATCGGCGGCAATTATCATAACCTTTCCTAATACATACACTGAAGAATAGTTAGATGTCTGTATCCAAACACAAAACGGGCACAAGAAGTCCTGCATCCTCTATATAAGACCTGATTTCCGGCATTACCACACTACAATCCTTAATAAACATCATTGACAATTCTTTAAAGAAGAAAAAGATGTAATAAGTTACCCATATCCATAGTCGTTATATTTGACAGTTGTTTGTGGTATCGCTGATTATAAGGATAAACCAGAATAAATAACCCTCATCCACTAAGTAGTAACCAACTTCATAACTTCTAAAGGTAAATTATTGGTAGTATAAAGCTTGAGACTGTCATTGTAATAGATACTCATGCTCAACAAACAGATGACTAATCATCATGACACATACGCAGGTTCTCTTATACTGTCTACAATATTCTACTACATTCTATTCCAACCTATTCTAGAAGAGTATCTATCCAATTACCCAAGTATTTAAGGGATAGCTCCTTCCCTCTTTCTCGATTATCTAGATAGTTTACACAATACAGAACACTTATCAAGCTACTTATTAAGCTACAGTTGTCGACCAACATAGATCTTAATTACTCGCATTAACACACAATAACACTACATTGTTCAACGTATCTATCAATTCTTCCAGATCTTTAGCAGCCTCTTCTTTAATCCTTTTTTAGCCCTTTTTAGCCCTATTTTAGCAACATTTTCTTTCACAGCCTTTTCCTTATCTGCTTCCTTTTCTTTAGCATCCTCCTCATTCTGAATAGCTAGAATCTTCATATAACTTAGCTTCCAACATTTGTTCCAACTTTAGTTCCAACGTTTCTCTTAATTCTTCCAGATCTATAGCAGCCATTCTCTTAGCCATTCTTTTAGCCATTATTTTAGCAGCTTTTTCTTTAGCATCGTCTTTAGTCTGAGGAGAAGACATCGACTCATTTGGAATATCGAGTTTGCGTTTTTTAGAACTATTTCTAGATTGTTTCGTTTTTCTCTGTAATGTAGTCTCGCATTCAGGTTCAGACTCAGATTCAGCTTCAGCTTCAGTTTCAGTTCCAGTCTCATCTTTCTTCGTGATCACTGATTGACCGAAATCAATAAATTTGACTTTTGGTGACCCACCTTCGTCCACAATGAGTACGTTATCAAGTTCGATATCACCATGTACTATACCCACTTCATGAAGCTTTTTCAGTTTCTGTTCACCATCATTCAACACCGCTTCCTTGATCTCATCTGTAATGGATAAATTTTCTGTCGATATCTCTGTAAGTTTCTCAAGTAAAATAAATGGTCCTTGCTGATTTAATAGTGCATTACCACGCGACAGATCGTATTGTTCCTCCATTTTAATAAAACTGTACACATCATCCGGTGAAATTGTTTCAGGATCCTTATGAAGGTCTTTGTTATTCAAAAATCCAAATGACTCAAGCTTAGGTGCTAATCCTTCTAGCCCCTTTTCGGCGAGTTTGTAATAAACATACACCTCTTTCAAAAAACATTTGGTTACCACAGATTGAAGATTGTCGAAAAATCCTTTGTTAATTCGATAACACTCATCGTCTGAAAGTGGTGCTGGTTTCGATTTAAATGGCCTGAGTTTCACTGGATCGAAAAGTTTCAAAACAAACTCCTTTGGTGGTTCATTTTTATCATCCACTTTAGTTACAACAAAGGTTGATGCAATATCTTCATACCAGTCTTCACCTTTTATTATCTCTTTTAAGAAAAAAGCTTCAGTCTCAACTACCTCTGGTTTCTTATCTGGTCCTTGTTTATCGCTAATGATAATCTTGCTGCTGTCGCCCCAAAAGTCTTTAATCTTAGATTTAATAAATTCCTGTACTTTACGCTGCTCCGGACCCACTTCACGATCCTCTGAGCTTATAATCAATTCAAGACAGTCAAGCAAAATACACTCTGAGACTCTATAACGTTCAATATCCCTCAAAAGCTTCTGACGTGGAGCCGAGTATGTCCACAAGGCTGAAAATAGGCCTGGATTCACCCACTCGCGTTCGTTATATCTGACAACACTTGTCAAAAAACTGTTATCGCTCGATGACAGTAGCCTTTGAAACTCTTCCAATGCATTGCAGGTTAAAAGTGACAGGAAAAGACCAATAGGTTTTTTTAGTGCATCAATAACGAAAAACTCACATTTGCTATAATCGGCTTTGAAATCCTTTCTGCTACTAAAAACTTCATCCAGTGGGAACCTGAGGACTAAGAATTGGTTGTAATTGCTGAAGATGACAATAGGTGATAATGACAATTGGGCATATGTAATAGCTTGGTTTAGCAGATTAAATAAAGTGGGAGACATGACTTTTTTTCTGGGATTGTCGAGAAACTCCTTTAGCTCCGTTACTAGTGCGTCGTACAATCTAAATTCCATTAGTATCGGACTGAACTTCAATAACTTATCGCACACTTTGAAGTCGCATGTGATCTTAATACCAGATTTCACTGCCGACTCGGTGAAGGCTTCGTAAGTAATTGACTTCTCAGACAGAGATGTTGACTTTTCTACCGGTTGAGTGTCATATTTAGTTTCCTTTGTTTCATCTAGCCATGAGAATGACATATCTTCCAAGAGGCGAAAACCAGGCTTGCGTTCCAGCTTAGATTCGATTGCAGTGCGCAGCAGTCCATGTATGTTCCTGACCCCAAACTCAAGTAAAAATTTCGTTGTAAATTGCGCCTCAATTCTGGTGTCTTCTTCGTACTTTGATATACCACTGATTTCATTTGAACTGATACTAGCAGGCGCCAAAAAAGAGCGTAGGAACTCGATTAGTTGATCATCATTGTATTCTTTATCAGCAATAACAGTCCCATCTTTGAGATATTTCTGGAAGAACGAATGCATATCGCTGTGTAATAACGTGGAATAAGAGTTCTTTGAGGTCGATAGCAAGTGCTTCTGGGTGTTTGCTTTAGGTGGGACCATTGGGACAAGCCTGTTCACATAAATTTGGGCCCTCACTAGGTTTTCCCAGAAAATTTTCAATGCACTTCTATAGCCACATTCCAAGTCAACTGGATCAAGTTTCGTCCCCTTAAATAAGTTCTCAATTGTTTCCTCAGTCAACTCTTTGTCTGGTCTAACGTTCCATCGGCGCTCGTCGATAGCAACATCAAACTGAAATGGCTTAAATAAAACATCAATGCTAACAATGTTGTGGTATTCCTTCTCTAATTTATTCATACCAAGGCACTCTTTGTTGTAATTATCTGTGCGACTCTTAATTTCTTTTCTGAACTCAAGACTATCCTCCCAGGGAAGGTTAAGATAACTCTCCAAGTTGGCCTTTCTGATGGAGACAACTAGGGATTTCCCCTTAGAAAACTTTTTTAGTGTGTCCTCACTATAAACCATTCGCTCCATTCCTGATCTAGCTTAAAGTGAAGTTAGAGTAGTTTATCTGTATTGCCACTTTTTTGGTACATTTTAAATCACCACTTTGTTTGCTCTTTTAGCTTTTGATCTTTTGAACATGAGCAATTAAAGAAAATGGTGAGCAAAATAATCATACACTTCTTAACTTTGGTGAGTAATAACGAACTTCTTATAAGCCTGTGACTCGGATCAAACCTTTCGAGTAATGCTGTAGCGTTACATGTGGATCTCCTGACTTACAGTTAGAAGTTAATAGTTAGATAGTTAGATAGTTTTGTTGTTGGTCTTCTCTTATACAAACTAAGCGAGATTGCAATCGAGGGCAATTATCATAACCTTTCCTAATACATACATTGACGAATAGTTAGAAACATGAGAGATCGACAAAGAGGAAAGAGGGTGTGTATGGGTGTATGGATATATGATATATCATGCTACTAACAGAAGATGAACTATATATTCTATATTATCAAAATGAAATATGAAGTCTCTAAGTATAAAAAGTATTATAATCCACAAATCGACATAATGATAAAATTGTTATTTTTAAACCCTTTTAAATATCGAGTTAACTAGTACCATTAGAAAGAGAATCACCTGAACTTTCTTTCAAACTCTATAGAAACTGATATAGCATACCATTAAATCACTCAACTATACACACTTTTACATTAAGTAAGTTCATATTCTCGAATATTACTGCATTAGGTAATAATTACATAATCAATCATATTCAAATCTTTGAAGTCTTGGAAAGTGGCATAAAAACGTCTTCAACAATTGCAATTTATGCGAAAAAAAGCCTGTGTTTGTTAGTTCATTTAGTAGCTGAGCAGACTGCAGAGAATGGTCAGCGAGAGTGTGAGTGTGAGTGTTGTTGCTGTTGCTCCATAATTGCGTTAATCTGTTGGACTAACTTTATAGTAGAAATACATTCTGGATGTATCAGCTTTCACTAAAGGACTCGGAAACATAAAGAAATGGGTTGACAACGATGAATATTCGATCTTGTTGTTCATTCCATCATACAGTGAGTATAATATAACTACATATGTATTGATGTTTTATTAACACATCTAGCTATCCATGAATTGGACTATTTGAAGAAAGGTCTTACACCAATAGCGATCAATGCAAGAGAAAGTATAAGATTCATTGAGAAAATCATAACAGAGGATGATGAAAATAAGTTGATCTTGGAGAAAGATGTTAAAGAATCAAGTCTTGAATGGAAGAATTGTGGGAGATTTAAGAAAAGAGTTCCAAAGTTGATTGAATTCAATGGGAATAAACCTGATTCTTCAGCGATACGTTTGGAAAGCGAGATGATTGGGGATGATCTAACAAGAGATGATGATGTTGATAAATCTGGAGACAAGAGTATAAAAGCTGTGATGCCGATTAGATTGAGATACTTAATAAGATGCTGTTTGCAAAAAATCAAAATTGACGAAGAGGATTGGAAATTGATCACTGAGGAATTGAGTGTGAAGATTTGGTGTGAGAGTTATGGGATTCCATGCGTGAATATAACTGAAGTCGAGAGTGAGATGTTTCATAAGAAGGTTGGTGATGATATTGATAAAAATGTAGGTAAAAGAGAAAGAAGAAAAAAAGGTAAAGTAGTTAAAGAGGTGAAGGATGGTGTTGTCGTTGAGAAGTACAAGTCGATATCGTTTGCTGAAAGAGGTCGTGGAAAGTTGTGGAATCCATAAAACTATACAGAGTAAAAAGATAATCTAAAGACGCTTTATGGAGCCTTGTCTTATGGCTCATTCATGAAAAACCTCTTGGAATCCTGATTACTTGTTTCAGTCAAGATGAAAGAAGAGCTGATTCAAAAGAGATACATACTCAAATGGGATACATATCATATAGTCAGATATTCACGGTCTGTCAACATGTATTGTTTACACAGCTCATTGATAATGCTTCTACGTCTCATCCAATTGATGTTGATTCAGTTGATAACAAACCGAATAACACGATCCATTTGAATATATCATTTAGCAATTTAGTTAAGCTGTAGTAGTACACAACTCGTATTAACGTTCTTAATATAAGAGAAGTGTCAACACACAACTAATGAAACATAAATATAAACTACAACAAATTACAAGTCTATTTCTCTACATTAATCAATCATAATTCATCAATTCATTAATCATATAATCTATCAACATTCATATATCAAATCTTTTATCATTATTAGTAACAATCCCATGGTACATGATCCAATCATATCACCATACAATCATCCAGAGCCCATTCCTCTCTCACTAATATACGTATATATGTATATACATAGATCAGATAACATAGAAGTGTTTGAATTCATCGAGCTAGTAATTAAACAGAGCCCTAACATTAGAGATGCCAGAAAAAACATACTTAATAAAATTGTGTTCATCATTAAGGAGAAGAGGAAAAGAGGCCCGGTGGACATGAATAATTGTGTTGTGTGAGTTAAAGAGTGGTTCCACTTACATATTTATGAGGATCATCTCATCTCATGGAAGGGAGATTGTTCATAGGAAAGATGGATGATCAGAAGATGGTTAAAGATCTTAATTTTGATGTTTTTTTGGTGGTGAAAATTTTTTTTATATAGAGATTACTGGCACTCGGAGAAATGACAGAGCAAATAGGGCAAATAAACAGAGAAGATATAAATGTATTTTTAGATGTGGTTAAATAGATAATTGACTTAATCGAATTAGATGATAAGGTATATATTTATATTTATATATTTGTTTGTCTGTTCAAATGCTCATTTCTTTTCTGGTTCTGACTGTTCATGATCATGATCATGATGACCATTATCATTAACATTACCGTTGCTATTACCATTACCATTACCATTACCATTACCATTAACACCATTGGCATCTTCACTCTTCACAATTCTTTGTGGATCTCTCAACATCTGGACATCCTCGTTCAACACCTTAATAAGCTGGTGATAGTATTCTATC
>JAKTUE010000108.1:0-11881 GCA_030556525.1 Wickerhamomyces quercuum
TCATCTAAACAAAATGTTGTCCGAAAGCGGAAATATTCGAGAACATAAATAACGGTGAAAGAAAAAAAGCGAGATGAGTACAAAAGAAGTGCTTCAAAATCAGTTTGTTCCCGCAGTTGAAGTGAAGTCAGGCCGAGGTTGCAGCGAGAGATGGTATCAATCACAGAGAGAATCCAGCAGATCCAGCAGGAGCTGTCGAGAACCCAAAAGAACAAGGCCACAGAGTACCACATCGGGCTTCTGAAGGGGAAACTGGCCAAGCTGCGTCGTGAGTTGTTGGAACCGGCCCCAGGCTCTTCGAACTCAGCAGGTGTGGGATTCGAGGTTAGCAAGAGTGGTGACGCAAGAGTAGTGCTAATCGGGTTTCCTTCTGTGGGTAAGTCATCCTTCTTGTCCAAGATCACAAAAACAAAGTCTGAGGTTGCAAGTTATGCATTCACCACTTTGACCTCTGTGCCCGGGGTGCTGGAATACCAAGGTGCTGAGATCCAGATTCTGGACCTGCCTGGGATCATCAACGGCGCTGCTGAGGGTAAAGGGCGTGGTAGACAGGTCGTTGCCACTGCTAAGACTGCAGACCTGGTGCTGATGGTGTTGGATGCCACGAAGGGTGCTAATCAGAGAGAAATTCTGGAGAATGAATTGGAGTCCATTGGGATCAGATTGAATAAATCTAAACCAAATATTTATTTCAAAGTGAAGCCATCTGGTGGAATTAAATACAGTTACACATCCCCTCCAAAGAACCTTGATGAAAAAGTCATCATCGCTCTTTTGAGAGAGTATAGAATTCACAATGCTGATGTGTTGATCAGAGATGAAAATGTCACCGTCGATGATTTCATAGATATCATAAACGATTCACATAGAAAATATGTTAATTGTCTGTATGTTTACAACAAGATTGATGCTGTTTCGCTGGAAGAAGTGGATAGAATTGCAAGAGAACCAAACACCGTTGTTATGAGTTGTGAGATGGATTTAGGTATCAATGACGTTGTGGAAGAAATTTGGTATCAGTTGGATTTGTTGAAATTGTACACCAAGAGAAGAGGTGTTACTGTGAACTTCAACGACCCGATGGTTGTTAGGAATCATAGTTCTATTGAAAACGTTTGTGATTCTATTCACAAAGACTTCAAATCGCACTTCAAATATGCCTTGGTTTGGGGTTCCTCTACAAAACACAATCCCCAGAAATGTGGACTAAATCATCTGGTGCATGATGAGGATGTTGTTTCCATTGTAACAAAATGAGATCTTTAGATTCATTTATTCCTTCAATCTTCTAAATATACAGGATGATATTGAGTTAATACTATGTAGCAAGAGGACCCCACCTTCTTTCTATTTACTGATTCCTCTTTTCTCCAAGAAGTCTTTGGCTTCGTTGATCTTTGTAGCCAGATATGGACTACCGCCTTTATCAGGATGGTTGGCCAACATGATTCTTCTATGGGTGTCTTTTAATGATTTCTTTGTCAATGTCGTTTCTTTCAAATTCAGGATTTGTAATGCTTCTTTGGCACTCATTTTATTGCCAAACCCTCCTTTGAAGAAAGCCTTACCGTTGATACCAGGCTGACTTGATTTGATGGACCCGGCGACAATATAAGCAATTGCAAAAGCACCAATACCAGTCAATATTGGATGGTTTCCCAGTGTTTCAAAAGTCTTATCAAAGTAGTAATCTATGGAACCTTCTTTTGGGCCCGTCGTCTTGTGCTGCGGTATCTGCTGGTCCAGAACGATCTGCTGTGATGGCTGGGCACCTTCGCCAGGAATAGGGAGCGAAGGGATGTCGATGGTGTTGGTGTTGGTGTTGGACATGATCAGTTGCGCTCGTGACCTCTCCAAAAGACTGTTCAAAGAGATGCTTAATTAGTAAATTTAATCGACGAAACAAATTTTGATTATTCATTCCATTTTAGACAAAATTTCTCTTCGCTAAGACCTGCCAGAAAAACTCACCAACGCACCGTTTCGCGATACTTTCCTAATAGGGTTATTTCCCTGATTGGGTAATTACCTGAATTACCCGGGCTTCGTCCTGATAGTTAGACAAACCTATTGATTAAATAATAGCTTATGTAAGTAAATATGTCAATATATCTCAATCGGGACAATATCCATATTAGGAATCTTCCCAAAAGAAATGAAAAATTTATTAACAAAAAAAAATTCAAAATTGTGTCTCGATGAGATAGAGAAGAGCCTTCTACTCAGGGAAGCTTAGAAGAAATAGTGCTGTAAATATGAGAATCGTCGCCTGTCACTTCTGCTCTGCACCATGCTATCCTGGTAAAGGTATCATGTTCGTGCGTAATGACGCCAAAGAGTTCAGATTCTGTCGCTCAAAGTGTCACAAGAACTTCAAACAACGTCGTAATCCTAGAAAATTGAAATGGACCAAGGCATTCAGAAAAGCTGCCGGTAAAGAACTTGCCGTCGACTCCACCTTGACCTTCAGTGCTAGAAGAAATGTCCCAGTCCGTTACAACAGAGATCTTGTTGCTACAACGTTGAAGGCGATGGCTAGAGTTGAGGAAATCAGACAGAAACGTGAAAGAGCCTTCTATAAGAACAGAATGAAAGGTAATAAAGATAGACAACTGGAACTCGACAAGAAACTGGTTGAGAGTAATCCAGAGCTATTGAGAGTAAGAGAAGTCGAGATTGCTAAGAAATTGGAGAAACAAAAAGCTAAGGAAGAGAGAGTGGTTGAAGATGAGGATGAAGACATTGAGATTGAAAGTGATGAAGAGATGGATGTTGAGTCTGAGGAAGAATCTGAAGACGAGAGAGAAGCTGTTAAACAGAAAATTGTTCTCAAAAACAAGAGACGTGCTCAGCGTGTTTTATGAAGAGATATTCATTAAAAAAGTTTTCATTAGAAAAAAAAAGTTTTCAGTTAAAAGAGGTGATAATGTGGGTTTTCTATGTACATTAATAATCTAAATATATCGTGATTTTTCGGGTAAATCTTATCACTTTTAACTTCGTTCTTTATTTTTACATATTTCTTCATCTCAATATCGCATTGTTTGGTAGTTTCTTGAAAATGGCAACAAATCCTCCGCCAACAACTTTTGTTCCTACTCGTGGTCTGCATACAACACCTTCTTCATTCTTCGCTCTGATCGTAGTAAATCTTAAATCCCAATCCTGTAATCCTCCACCTATTCCAGGAACTAATTGGATTGTTCTAATATGTGTCAATTTCAATTTTGATACTTTGACCTCTTTGATGATGTCCAGCAGCTGTGTCACTGATGGACTGAAAACTATCAGAGGACAATCTTGTTTCAAGTTGAGTGATATCTGCTCAATATTTGGGGTTATATCTGCCATATCCAGAAAACATCCGCTCAACCATTCTTCTTTATCTAAATCAGTAGCTGTTTCTTCATGTTTCTCTAAGCGTTTCCATTCTTGACAAGATTCAACCAGCCATTCCTTTGGAGAGCTGACGATGTGAAACTCAGCATCATTCTTATATATTCCTCTCTTAAATCCTTCGACGTTTCTGCGACCTCGTATTGAATGCGTCTCATTGCAATCGATAGAGTGCAAAATGGCACCTCTCACACCAAACTTGCGCTCAAAGCAATTCGCAGCATGAATTCTCGAGCATATGGCAATGGTAAGTGATCCATGGCCGGTACCAGCTTCTAAGAACTGCAAAGGGGAGCCTACAAGCTCATTATTTTCATCTAATTCTGGGTAGTCAATGTGCAGATCGGCCAGCGTCACTATTGCAGCTGAGTCGAAGGGATATATCGGCTGTGCAGCTCTTTTGGTTAAGTTTATGTAGTCCTCCGTGGATACGTGAGTGGCAATGTAAGAATTGTTGTCCTTTGACTTGACGATATTTCTTGATTTGAGCCCGATGAGTGATTCGTGTGTGATGTGATCCGAGCCGATGTTCACTTTACCACCCTCAGCGAGTGGCTCGGACATCCATGACCTGTCGCTCCTGGTGATTGATCTTATGAGAACGTTGTCACCCATGCGAAAAGAGCCGAAGAATCTCTTCAGCAGCATTTTTGGCAAGCTTTCTGGTATTTGGTGTTTGGTGTTTATAGTTTATAGATAAGTGAGAAATTTTTCAAAAATAAACAAAAACAAGCAAAAAAAAAATGTATGATAACAATACCAAAAGAGATCAAAAGATATAAAAACTATCTGAGGACATGTCAAGTCTTGTGGTGGACTTGGCCAAGCTGCACCAACATTTTAAGAGGAATCACGTGGTGAAAGTGCGCATTTTGGGAACCGTGCTGGATTACGACCCAGTGAATCGCTGTATTCTCATCAAGTCTATCAATGTCTTATCAAATACCCTTGAAACTGCCAGACTCTCACTTGACCTGGTCCAGCTCACCGAGCCTGAGTACTGTTACATGGGCACGCTCATAGACGCAAACTGTCTGTACAACGGAACGACACTCACTATTCTTACGATTAGACTACTTGGTAATGAAGAATTCGCGTCTTACCTTGATATCATTACAGAATTAACCAAATTAAAAAAAGACACTTTATCGCCATTACATCCCTCCTAAGAACTGATCCCAGATTGCATCGCTGGAGACTTGATTCATCAGTTCGAAAATCCGCTGCTGTTCAAAATCTTCTCTGGCTGATGTTGAAGACACTGCCGGGGGTGTTGACAAGCTTGGATAGTTATATAGATCCTCTGGTGTCTGTCCTGTTGCTTGCTGCTCCTTTTGCTGCTGCTGATGGTGTCCTTGGTTCAGTTCCGAAGGGGTCTTCTCATTCAGCTTCTGGAAGAATCTTTCGATGTCATCCAGATCTGATGAGGCTATGTCTCCCTTATTATTCTCAAACTTCAGTCTGATCATAGCCAATGATAATATCTCAAATATTTCAACACAGGGAGATGCAGCATCACAGCTCTCAACAAGGGAGTTTAGCACTTCTATGACCACTCTGTTAAGGTTTTCGAATTCTTTGGAATCAATCAATCCTTCAGGTGAGTTATAAATGGAGTAAAAAAATGAAGTACCAGCCATGAATAGATTATGGACAGCTGCCCATGTGTAATTTATCGTTTTTGATTTATAGAACTCTGAATAACAATTGATGATACCCCTTGAAGCCTCAAAGATGATTTTTAAAGTGTCACTATTTGGCTTAGAATTCTTAGGAGTGACACCAAATAGTAACAGTTTAGTATGATAATAGTTCAATTTGAAGAACTCGAAATTGAAATTTGAATTTGATTTCCTTGATGTTTTCAATGGGATTGATTTAAACCATTGATCTAGTTGGTTATCTATTTTCAGTTTCCAATCGTTTAGATTTAGGTAAAACCTAGGTAATGAAGAACTAGAGAAATATAAAACCTGTAAAATCTCAGCTTGGATTCGCCTTATTCTGAAAAAATTGATTGAAATCGTCTTGTATGTCGGTAACGAATTTTTAGGACAAAAATAATCTCGTTCTTCATCAATATTGATCAAGCAATCATCTAAATCAATAGGAAATTTTGTAGACACACTTTCTTCCGGTATCCCAAAAGGTCTTCCTAAATAAACACAAATTTGTCTATCCAATGAGTATGCACACCAAAAGAGCCTTCTTCTAAGGTCTTTAATGAAAGGAGAGAATTGGTTGTTCAATTTTTCGGTGTGTAAACCCAGATCAACACATAACCTCAAGGTTGTTCCAAGAACATACCAAACGCCAGGAGTAGACGGTCTCATGATGGCGTATAATGTCAGCAGTAATAATCCTTGAAGACACTCTAATCTATCGTCACTTTGATATATGGATTCAACAAATTCCATTGCTTGTTTCTTGTAAGAATTTGAGGTCTCGGGATTATAATGCAACAAATTGATGGAAGATGATATTGAAAAAATCAAATTCAGAAAGAACAAAGACTTATGGAACTTTTTAGGGACCATTTCATTCTTTAAAACGCCTAGTTTCTTAGTCTGGTATTCAAAGTAATATGTATCTTTTGGATCAATTGGGGATGTGTCTAGATTCATCTTTGTGTAGTTGGAGGCTAATTTCACATCTGGTGATAGATTGCCATAGATTGGTTTGAAGTAATTATCGATGAAGTATTCTCTATGCAGAATCGGTAGCTGTGTATTTGATTGTTCAAAATATGATTTGATCAAGAATTCAGCAGTTGATTTTGTAGGAAGGTTGGTGATGATTGTCTTTGGGATATGTTTAGGTACTCTAGTAGTGATTGAGTTGTTCTCATTGATCGACGATGGATGGAATTTAACAGCCGTAAATAATAGTTTTGCAAAAGATATACCGGAAGAATCACCAATATAAAAATTGAGTCCGTTGGAGTTTGTCGAAGGGACAGAAAGGTTAAGACTAGATCTAATGGAATAGTCGTCGTTCAGAATATCGTTCTGTATTATCCTAGAGGTCGGTGTACCATTTTTTGTGGAAGGATTGGTATTTGATGATGCTGGTACATTATGTGTATCCGCATCTGTTGGAGGGTTCTCTTGGGATTCAGGATCAATTCCATTTTGTTTCAACAGGGTTTCCAAATGAGTGATCTTGTCCTCTAGATGGACTATATATGAACGTGGCACCTGTCTGCCCGTTGCAGGATCAAGGCCCACACAAGGGATGCCAGCTTTTTCACATCTCGAGCACGAGGGAAAATTCTGATCGCATTTTGTCTTCTTTTGACGACATCTTTGACAGGCAGCTATTGTTCTGGATATGCCAACAATGGAGGAAGACGGTCTCGACGTGGTTTGGAGGGTGGTTGGTTGTGACTTTTCCACATCCTCATTCTTTCTCTTTCTGCCCATTTTTCCTCAATCTTCCAAGTATTTCTCACTTTCCTCACGGGGTTTTAATCTGCCAGTGCCCTTTTTGATGTTTGTTTTCTTTGGTGATGTTTTTCCCTCTTTTCTACCGACTTATCGCCAGAAGGAAAAGGGCACGCACCGCGTAACCCTTCCTGATCTGGAAATCCGTCCATTTTTCTCAAAACAACAGAAAAATTCAAACGGCCACAACAAACAAATCAAACAAATCAAAGTCCATTTCATTTAACACACGCTCTTTCTTTCGCCACGCAGCGCACTTTCCTCACAGAAGAATGACCACTTACGTCAAGATCGTCAAGGTGAGTCGATCCCATGCATTCCGACCAGCTCTTTTCCCCAGTCTCAACTAACAATCTCCCGCAGGGTGCCACTAAGATTAAGGTACGTCCGTCCCTCAGATTTTTCCCCTATACAGAAAAACACAACTATCCGGAAGCTTTAATACTAACGTCCTCTTTTCTTAACAGGTTGCTGCTCCCAAGCCGAAGTACATTGAGCCGATTCTCATAGCCACTGCTGACAATGGAGAGTTCAAGACCGTAGTGACGGCGCTTTACGACCGTTTGGGTGATCAGGCTTGGTCCATTGTCTTTAAAGCACTCCTTGTTCTTCACATCATGATCAGAGAAGGAGAGAAGGATGTCACCTTGAAGTACCTAGCTAAGCACCCCGAATTCTTCAACATTCCTCAGATGAAGCAAGCTAAAGGAGCTGATACGAAATCGCTCCTACGTTATTCGAAATACCTCGCTATCAAGGCCAAACAGTTCCAGTCCACAAAGATCGACTATGTCAGAGATGAGCAGGACAACGGTAATAGTAACTCAACCAGACTGAGAAATTTGACCATAGATAAGGGTTTACTTAGAGAGGTGGAATCGGTCGAAGTGCAAATCGAAGCATTATTACGTTGTAAATTCACAGAAGCAGAGATAAATAATGATATTGTGTTGACATGTTTCAGAATGCTAGTCAATGATTTACTCAATTTATTCCAAGCATTGAATGAAGGTGTTATCAACATCTTGGAACACTATTTCGAAATGTCCAAATACGATGCACAAAGGGCCTTGGAGATATATAAGGACTTTGTTGTCTTGACTACAGATGTTGTTAGTTACTTAAGAGTTGCAAAGCATTTAGAATACGCCACCAAGTTACACGTTCCGACTATAAGACATGCTCCAACGGCATTGGCTAAGAGTTTAGAGGAATATTTGAATGACACAAACTTTGAAACAAACAGAACTCAATATCTGTCAGAACAGGATCCCAAATCAACACCATCAAAGGTTGATACTAAGCAACAGCAAAATGCACCTACCCAGCTACAACCAATTGTCCAATCACAAGCAACTGCATCCATCGCGAATCCATGGGCTAACCAAATACAGGTTCAGTTCACTCAAGCCCAAGCTCAGCCTCAATTTCAACTTCAACAACCACTGCAACAACAAACTTTTCAAAATCTTTCTCAGCAAACACCAACTCCTCAAGTATTTCCTCAGTCAACAGGCAATCCATTCTTACAACAACATACGCAACAAGCACAACAGCAACAACAGCAACCCCCTGTACAACAACAACGTATTTCTCAGTTGCAACCACTCCAATCATTCAAGACAGGTGATTTCAGCAGTGTTCCAGCTTCGGCATTGGCACCAACATTTACTGGGGCAGGCTTTGGTAACGGTAACGGCAACATTAATGGAGGTCTTTCTCAACATTTCACTGGATCAAATCCTTTCGTTTCATCCTTGCCTTTGCAACAGCAACAGGCAGCACAAGTCACTAAACCATTGGAGTCATCAAAGACTGGTAATAATCCATTTGCTCTGAATTATAAATCCCAACTGTCCTCCATTGAAGAATCCACAACCAATCCATTCTCTGTGCAGAAAACAGGGTCTACTAATCCTTTCTCAATACCTGGTCCTGTCTCCAACCATACTCAACCGCAATACCAACAACAGCCTCAATCCCAATACCAGCAATACTACTCGCAATCCCAGTCTTTAAATTCCACTCCTTTGCATGCTCAATCCACTGGGACAAACCCCTTTCAAACCAACTATACCTCCAATAGGATCTCTGTCAACCAACCAGTGACTTTTGGAGGCTTTGACCAATTACCAACGACACCTGTGTTCCCACAAACGATTCAGGCCCAGAGAACATTGCAGTTCAACCAACAAGCTGGTGCTGAGCTACAGCAGCAGATCAACCAGAATACCGGGTCCTTGGGTGGTCCGTATGGTGGCTATAATGGGCCGAGTCTGATCTAGGTGATGAGGTGGAGCGCTTCCACGTCGTAATGCAAGATGAGAAGAAGAATTAAATCTTAAATCAAAATAACTGTATACAAAGCAAAATTCAATATTAGAGATGATAAGATATGTAGCGCAGTATTCCCTTTTTGAAAAACTATAACATCCTTTTGATCAATACACATAGGAGAACTATTTCAATTTGTTAATCCAATAAAATACCCTCCCAATTATTCTCTTTTAAGTACTCAATGAACTCTTCAACCAAGAAATCTAGGTTGCTGTCACCATCAATCTAGAACACCCCACCAAACAAAACGCCTTCAATCAAGGAGACACCACCACTCAAGAAGAAAGTGTATAAAAAATAGGTTCACATTACATATATTTGTTTCTTAGTGTTGTATTCTTGGAATGAAGAAGTTCGGAAGCAGCTCATTAAGATAAAGGTCATGTAGAATTGACTGCTGTTGACTACAGACTAAGTAGAAGTATCATGGTCCTCGAACTAGGTATGAAAGAGATTTTAAATTGTAGGTGTATATTGGCAATCTAAAGGTAACGATCTGTAATTCTATTGAAAGAATCCAATTCGAAAACCATTTTCAATCTATTCCAATATATATATGCGACCTTAGTAAAAGTACCAAATCTATAAAGTGGTTGTTTCTGAATAAGAGCCTGATTTCCAACAAGTATTGGAACGTTCCAACTTTACCTGTTGCATCAACTCAGTCATATTCTTCCACTACTTTAAAAGATCTTGGTTTTATAGATATTTTGCTCGGTTGGTATAACACTTGCAAGTACAATAACTATAAGTAGATGAACTAGGACTTGGTCGGGAAAAGACAGGGCTTAGGGAAGTCAAACCCGTGTAAACTAGATGGTGTCCAGCTGAATCGGACCTCAAAATTATATGCGTAAGAAGCAAAAACTGCCCCGAAAACTTTTGTCCATTCATCAAAACCATCAAACTTAGACCACATAATAATTCAAGAGATCTTTACCAAAAGTGATAAACACATCGCGAACTTTGGATCCTTAGACAAGGATATAGATCAAGAAAATCGATTATTCTCAACAAATCTAAGTGATTCATCACTGATTCGATGTCAATGGTTTTTTTTAAAAAATTGTTCTACTGATCTATTACCCTGTCTAATTTTGCAGAATGTTACATAAAATGGTGTTTTCTTTGGAGTTCGGCCTCTGATTTTTTATTACGTACATAATATTATAAATGTTCCGGCTTCAATACAGCTTCACAATATGTATCATAACTAGTGGTATATATATACACGTATTATACATCTCACAGCGGGAACATTACACGCAAATATCTTGGAATTTTTATCCAGGTGTGATTGCTAAATGTTTCCTATTTTCTGTGAACTAGTGTTAATGACCTTCCACAATGTGACCACCTTATTCCTAGCCTGTGCTCAGGACCGACCCATTTTGAAGGTTCTGTTCAATAACCAGTCATTGCACCATACTACCACCAATCCCCGCAAACTATATATGACCAACAGCCATATCAATGCCAGCTGCTCGTAAGGTCAAAACGCTCAACTAAAGTTCTGTGGAGATATGACTGTTAGCAGCTGATTCCAACGCTGATACAGTGAACATATTTGTAGAGCGGTGCTCATCTCCAATTTTTTTGAATATACCTTGATGTTTGGCTGTGTAACTTTTCTGTTGGCAGATCACGTTTTCAATAGACAGCTGCTTATAAACCCCATGGAGATTAAGAAATATTAGTAGGTTGGCTCTTTCCTCATTGATTTTTCAAACCATTCTTTGAAACCCTTGATTTTACTTTCATAATCATACATCCCAGAAGAATGAGTACTTTTGTATAAATGCTAAATCTTGAAAGGTGACTGCCGTTTGAGCTTTGTTATATGCATGACAAGCAGCCAAATGGTTTGACGATAGTATTTGTGAAAACGTTCGGTTGACTCTTCTGAACACCACAGACAGCGCAAAAACTTTAGCCAGACCAACTTGTAGTAGGACTCAGTTCGAGTTCCATCATGTGATACAATCGGCTAACGCCATTTAACATTTGGTGTTGAAAAAGGGTGAAGCTCGATAGATGAGGATAGTGAAGGCGAAGCTGTTGAAAACCCAGATAGCCTGCAAGTGAGTAGCAGGGAAACAGTGCTCTATAATCATGAGGTATTACTACACCCAACGTTGTTCTCAGTGATCAATAGGGAAGCTCTAGCAACAATTTAACCGTCATTTTAATGGTACTTCATATTTGATACATCAAAATATTCAACAGGTTATTTCTTTGACTAGTCGGAGAGGTTCGAGACCAGTAACAGTCAAGCCTATAGTTCAGATTCCCGTTGGTGTATAATAAACGAAATATGAAGCGTTTGAGGTAAAACACTAGCTTTCAATGGAGAAGCTGAAACTAAGTAACATCTTGATGAAAAAATTAGATTTAGAAGTTCAAGGTGGGAGCCATTTCAGTAGATGTTTATCTTCGATGCCGTCATCTCTGCCCCTATTGGGTTTTATACATTATTTGCCGACTCAAACACACCATCCACGACTACTGTATGGTTCTTCACTGAAGAAGACAAACTAGTTGCGTAGGAAACAAGAAGATGTATCGGTGCGCAGTTGAACACAAAACAACCTTATACTTTGAAAAAAATACTTTCCTTCTGCAACACATGGTACATATGGGTCTTTCCTTGGTTATTTTCCACTTTCAGACTATGCCACGTTGCTTATTCATCTAACGGATTCCAA